>LBNU01024507.1:53056-74144 GCA_014162995.1 Artemisia annua | reverse complement strand
TTGTTAGCCTTGAAAATAATGTTATAGTCGGGAATTGCATTAGTTTATTAGTAAAGGGACTTAATGTGTCAACTATGTAAAGTATGACACTTGGTCACCTATAAATAACCTCCTAGTTCCATCTAGGAGGGTTGGATGTTCATATTGTAATAAGGTGTGTGTGGTTTCTCCTCTTTCTCTCTCTAAAAAACACACACATCTTCCCCAATTCTTTAATCTAATATACCATGTTTAACCTTTATTTCGAGCATCCCCGACCTCCTGAATAGTGATTCTTGGTTATAACAGTATATATAGAAAATACACTCTGACGGCGTCAGCTTATAGGCTCTGACGCCGTCAGCTCGCCGCCATTAGGGTTCTCGGATCACCTAGATCCATCTCTGACGCCGTCACTTGTAAAATAGCTCTGGGCCGTCTCTTGTTAGCTTTACACCTGACGGCCTACATCTCCTAACACCTGACGCCGTCAGGTGTTATTTTTACATTTTCTTCTTAGGGCGTCACGTATAGTCAGAATCCATTCCTTTGTCTTGGTTGGCTGACGGCGTCACCTTGTGACTCTGACGCCGTCAGGAAGGATTTCCAGCATTCTTTTGAGACTTTGTCGTTTTCTTCACTTTATGCTCCAAAAACGTCCAAAATGATGTGTTTTCCAGAATTCTTCTCAAAAGTACCTAAAATGACAAAAGGAACGATTTAAGGCAATATTTGATCATACTAACACGAATTAGGGCTTAAATGACCCCCTAAAATGGGTACACTTTTCACCTCATCAGTGACTATGAGATCCTTCAATCGTGTGAATTGTATTCACGTGGATCTCGTCAAGAGCTAGTTGACCAAGGATGGGGATTACCTCCGCCAGTTTAAGTGAGAGACATCGATAAATAGGAATTGCTGGGAGATTTTCAGGGGAATAACGAAAGTCTTCCGAGATAGCAAAACCTTGAAATCGACTTGAACTAAAAGAGGTGGAGAGTAAATAAGAGAAAGAGCAGGATAACTCCCATAGAGGAACCAGTGAGGTACACCTGACCTAGCTATTCTAGCAAAAAGTGTAGACACCGCTACAGATTTCGATGTGTCGAATAAAGGTTTCCGAAATGGTTGATGTGGGTAAAGGAGAAGTAGATGGCGATACTTGTCAGTTTGGAAAGTGTGAGAAAAGCTACACCACTCATGCGCTAGCATTGAGAACGGTTGTGCTTGTACTTATAATCTAGGGGACAATACCCGCACAGTGCAAGGTGTATAGTATACACCCAACCTAAGGTCTACGACATGTCCCAGACTAGATAGAGCGGGCTGTCGAGATAGAGCCGCTAGAGGAAACTGCCTAGAGGATTGTGGCTACAGAATGCCTAACAATCGAGTAGAGAAAGTGTTGTTGCTAATGCTCTTAGACGATCAGAGAACGCACAACCAGTAATAGTCAAAGCCGTAGGGATGACTATAAAAGTATCCACACCGACCCTGAGACTGAGGTACGAACCAAGAAGCTGTTAGGGTGAGAGCTGGTTATACTCATGCGGAGTAGTCAAGATCGGATCATGCCAGTATAGCATGAGTCGAAAATACACCAAACATCCCTAACCTGATAGGACGCATCAGGAACAGTAGAACTGATATTAAAGGCTGAGCATAGAGACTGACATGGCGGTGCATGTTGGCAAATGCTGAGCGCGTCAATAAACGAGAATTAGACACTAGAGACCATCGGATTCTGAATCAACCTAGATTTTGGTTAGAAGGTGGAAGGGATGCCACCATGAATTCCTCATCAAATTTCCAAGAACAGATAATGGTTGAAATACCATCTGGGAAATTGTGATGGTATCACCAAGTTTATTCATCTTCGCGCGTTCGGCAAAAGTTATAGTAAGGGCAAGATTAACCACTAACACTTGAGAAAAGTTGTCTTTCTGACATTGAGAACCGAACCCTAGCACACCCGAAAAGGGCTAAAGTGTAACATTTTGGGGTCAAATCAGAACACAAGTAAACGAAAATACATTACTAATACAAGGGTAAAAAAACAAATTTGAATGCATGATAAGGTGCTAACTCTAAATATTACAACTTCCAAACTAATAACAAAGGGAACTCTAAGCCCAAATCTAATCCATAGGAAGCTAACAACGGTGTAGTCCACTAAGAGCTCCTAAGCACTCTTCACCCAACCCAGCTTCCTTCTAAAACCTGCCGCAGGAAAAGAAATGCGGCTGAGCTTAAAAAGCTCAGTGAACAGATATAAACAAATGGAAACTAATAAACAAAGGAAAACGTAAGCGAATGCGAAATGAGTCCAAGCAAAATTGATGAGACAAAGGTCAAGGAATATGGAATATATAGTAGGACTAACACAATATAATCAAAGGAAATACGAATATGGAATGTCAAACGAATCAAAGGAAAATGAAACAGATCATAAGTGTAAGCAATTGAAATAAGGCAAACATAAGTCAATCAAAATGGAGAAGGCAAGATAATAAGGATTCATATAAAAGTAGAACTAACAGGAATGCCCAACAATCAAATATCAAATTGTACATAGAGTAGCTAGCTCGATGTAGCAAATGTGAAATGGAGTGTATCGCACACACATACCCATTCACCAAATTTAAAACGAAACAAAGTACCTAGGATGCATCCATATGCTCCCTGCAAAAACAAATATACATATACCAAGCTCTAGGCTAAGCATACATACAATAATAATAATGGCCATATTGCTATAGCATAATAGGAAACGCTGTGGACAAAAACCCACCTCCACAGATAGTATCAATACCACTAGTGCATCAGTGGCAATGCCATGGACTCCCCATGACTGGCTACAATTTAATCAAATAATGGGCAGCATATAAGGGCATAGGAATGCTATAAGAACTGGAATATAGCATACAATAAATATCAAAGCAAATCATAACAGAAACAGATCGATCAAATATGGATCATACAAAGGGATCATAGCAATGGTTCAAGTCAAAGGTCCAAATCAAAGATTCATACCATGAGGTTCAAATCAAAGGTTCATAATAGCAAAAGGGTTCATAGCAAAGGTTCAAAATTTTAAGTTAAATAATCAAAAGATGTTAAAGAAAATCATGAGAAATCTTAGAGAATAAAACAGATTAAGGACTTTAGAAAAGTATTTAAAACCTTTTTATCATAAAAGTATTCCTTTAAAAACACATTTCATAAAAGTCATAAAACCTTCATATAAAACTGGCATCGTATCGTAATCACATAAATCATTTCAAAAATAGTTTCTCTCAAAAGTCATCAGGTTATATATTTTTTTTAAAAGGGTCTTCATACGAAATTATACTATCAAATGAACCAAGGATATCAGGCGTATAAAGATCAGAAATCTTATAGTGGCAACGGAACGGATCATGAGTCATAAGAAACCTTACTGAAAGGTTAGAATATCTGTACCTTAAACCGCAAGTGCAAACACATCATAAAGATCGGAAATTACTCCTTCTTCAGCGAATCTACACGAATTAATGATCGGCTAATTATTAATAACTTGTTTTAGATCAGATTACTCATTTTAGTCGGCTTTCCATTTTTAGTAACTTTCAGAAAATAGTAATTTTTCATATTTAATAAGTTTTTCGAATTAGTAATTTTATACTTTATGGTCATAGATGACAATTAAACAATATTTAAAAGTTAAAATGACCAATATAATATCTTAGGGCTAAATATGTCAATTTTATAAGTTTAGGGTCTAAAATGTAAATTATCAAAATTAATTATTAAAAGTCAAATAAAATTATTTAAAAGTTTATTTTAATAAATTAATATTAAGATAAGAATTTTGGACCCGTCATTATAATTTTATATAATTTATTAAGGTACCCACGATCTTAATATTTATGCCGTGACGACCAAGCTTTTTATAAAACCATATAAGACTTGTTTATAACCCGACATCGGTTCACTTTGTTCATATACACACGCCACCCTTTTTGTTATTAAAATAAACGGAACCAAACGCTCTTGTTTGATGTTTAAATAAGCTACGACACACACCCCCTTTAGCCTTGATTACTCCATGTACACATGTTCTAAAACTCGACCCATATAACCACGCATGAATGCATAACCCAAGACCCTAAATTCTGATTTAATTGGTGTGCATGACCATTCTTATATAGTTCCCAAATTCTGTATGTATTTATCATTAAAAAACTCAATTCATTATTAACTTTTATATATGATCTAATATTAGTAAAACAATAGTTTTTAGATGTATATCAGACAAATGATATATTGAGCCCAACACCACACGAACACAAAGAATTACGAGGTAAACTGATTAGATATATGTTACAGATTTGGACTTATCTTGACACACTTATAGGGCCTTTATAGATCGACCAAACATACACAAAAACCAAAGATCTCTAGGCAGCAAGCATGCAAAACTCACACACAGATTTATGTACGTATCGACACACAACATTTGCGGCAGCCAACACAACCACAAGTCATATCGAGACAGCAATGAAGGCCAACACTCATGACCACCCATTTAACACACACCAAGATCTTATAGACAGATCAAACCCCACGTTAAACCCACTTGACTCACATATATACATGCGACACACATTAGACCACACATGCAGACACCCATATATCCTTTATATATAAATGTACCATTTATGATTTCATGCAAACCCCAAGTTATGATTTTATGTGACCACAATATATCATAGATTCTTATCATTGTTCCATTCGATTCTAGTTAACCTCCCATATACAGAAACATGTATTACACAGATCGATTATAAGGTTAACCATTTTGTGAGTTTTATGTTAAGAAAAATATGTGATTTCATGTGAGTTAGCATACACATGTTTTCCCTTTTCTTTTAGCCGATTCACAAAACAACCATTTTATGAAATGTTAACGTGTACTGGTCATCAAAAAAAAAGAGAAAGAGAACAAGAGGTGTTACCCTTGGTGGTACTCGAATGGCAGAAAACACGACTAGGAATTCACACCACCGAACAAGCACTCCAAAACCCTTATCGACCAAAGCAAAACCAAACCTTCGAACAACTCTTAACCCCGATCAACCCACCTATTTTAAGCTCTTGGATCGAACAGAAAAATGGGAGAGGAGCCAAAGAAAAATGATGCCGCTATTTTAGGTTTAGGGTTTTATCTATTTTTCTTGAAGCGTAATATTTTTGTGTGAAAGAAAAATAACACCAGATCCTTGTTTTATCTTTGTTGTGTGGATCGAAGATGGGCCAGAATGGCCAAGGAGTTTCATGGGCCAAGTTACTTGGGTTCATTTGGTTGTTAATGTTTGTGTACAAAAAGAAATGGCTCAAAAATAATTATTCGTGTAGCGTTAGAATAACCTTCGAATTTTAAATTAGGTTTTCTAAATATTTTTGGATTCAAAATAAGCTCAGAATTTCAATTATGAGGTTTCATTTTAATTATTTGGATATAAGGTTTACTCGTTTTGTTAATCTCGGGTTTTATTTTAATTTACAGATTTTAGGTCGTTATAACTAGTCCCTACACCGACCCTCATTTATAAATAACTAACTAATAGGGACCTATTTGCAATATACCTAAACTACTATAAACTAAAAACCCTAAACCTAACTCTTCCACCTCATTTCCATCATCACCAACATATCTCTCCCTCCCTCTCTTCTCTCTTGCGCCGGCCACCACCACCCACACCACACCGCCGCCACCACAACCACACCGCCACTATCACAACACCCAAAATCACCTCCTCTTTCATTTGGTACTATCCACGCGCCATAAAATGACCCCTAACACCAAAATACCACCATCACCGCCGCCCAAACACCATCTACCATCATCACTAGTGTACTAAAATTTGTAGATCTAAGAAGAGAAGGTAAGAAAACAGATTTTTCTTGTGGGTTTGACTCTAATCCGAGTCAAACTCATAAAAACTTGTATATATGGGTTTAGGTTTAATGGGTTTTCACATATTAATGAGTTTGGTTAATAAAAATATGAAACAAGAAGGTTTTGGTATCGTTTTGTGGGTGTTTGTTTTCGGATTTGTGTTCAAGTCGTGGGTTAGACCCATGAGTTGATGGGTTTTGATGTTTTTAGATTTGTTTAACACTTTTGGTTAGCTCATGGTCACTTCTTGATGATATGATAATGTTTGGAACAAGTTTGATACCTTTAGGGTGTGTTTGGTTGTGTCGCCTAGAACCCCAAGGCCCCTAGGCCGTGGGTTTGGCTCGTACAAGGGCAAGCCGAGACCCTATGGTCACGGTCTTGGTCCTAGTAGCCGACTTGTGTTATTTTTCTTGTTATGTTGATGTTTTGGTTATGTTTGTTATGGTTTAGTTAAGTTTTTGACACATATAGTTACCGTTACATATTTCGGCTAAAATGGTAATATTGGAACTTGTGATAATATGTTGGTTGACTTTTGTTTGACTTGAAGCTTATTTGGTTGAATTTTGAGACGATGAGAAAGAGTTTTGAGGAGTATTGTGAATATTGGGAAGTGTTGATGTGGAAAGTAGATGACGGAGATAGGTTAGTAGCGAGAGCCGTAGTCGGCCACGTATTGTTGAAGTTGTTAAGAGTTGGACTTGGTTTGGAAGATGGGATAAACATTGTTACATGTGGCGATATGTGATAACTTTGTGACATTAGTGCAACGTCGGTGTCACCTTGACTTCTTAGTTTTGGTTGACTTCGACAACGCCATAACATTTGAACTTATGAACTTTGTTTGATTATGTGGACCGGGAAGTAATGACTCGGACACGTGGACTTGGATATATAATAACTCGTGAAAATTGATTTGACAAAAACTTATATATATATATATATATATATATATATATATATATATATATATATATATATATATATATATATATATATATATATATATATATATATATATATATATATATATATATATATATATATATATATATATATATATATATATATATATATATATATATATATATATATATATATATATATATATATATATATATATATATATATATATATATATATATATATATATATATATATATATATATATATATATATATATATATATATATATATATATATATATATATATATATATATATAGATATATACATATATATATATATATATATATATATATATATATATATATATATATATATATATATATATATATATATATATATATATATATATATATATATATATATATATATATATATATATATATATATATATATATATATATATATATATATATATGTATGTATGTATGTATGTATGTATGTATGTATGTATGTATGTATGTATGTATGTATGTATATAAGTCAAATGTGTATAAGTGCGCAAGTATATATACATATTCACTTATATAGTATAAGCAAGTTAATGGAGACAACGACTAACTTATATATGTGTATGAGTCAACGTTACTAGTATGTAAATACATATATACGTTCACTTATATAACAAATAAGTGAGGCGATAAATAATAACGTTAACGATAACTATTAACTATTAAGTTAGATTAGTACTTATCGGAAACATTATTAACTATATGAAACCAATGGGTTAATAAGGCTTTAAACGGAAATGTTTTGAGATAAAAGAATATGGACTCTTCAAAAACAAGTGTTTACATGAAACGAGTTATTAAATATTCAAGTGCACGTGAAACTAGGATAATTTATTCTTAGGATAATTATTACGCCCCTATTGTTAGTAAGTTTCGGATCGGTTTAACATTAATAAATCACCGTAGTACGATTATTGGATTTGATGGACCGACGCCCAATGGGAATCCAATGAAAATATTAGATGATAATATTAATGAGAAATGTATCCTACGACTATAATAGGTGATATAACTTTGGAATCAATAAGTAAACGGAAGGATGGTTGACTTATCAAGATTGACAACTTGATGAGAGATCGACCCTTCGTACAGAAACTTATCGACTCTTGAGGTCATATCCTTTGACCTTAGCTTTGACATGAGATTTGATTTGTATGACGTTACTTGTTTTGAGAAATACTTGGACTACTTGACTCGATTGAATACTATGTGTCGTTAGGTATTACTTGACTTGTACGTATGTGAACTTACTTGACATGCTTGTTTGGCGTGAGTTTACTGGAGTCGAGACTTTGTCTCTAGCCCCCACACCCGACGATACAAAACGATACCAAACAATAACTAAAGACTTTCAAACAGACGTTTTGGAAAGCAAAATGGAAACTATTTGGGAAATTTTGGGAACCTTTGGAATACATTAAACTTTTGGAGAACAATATTAAGTCTAATTCTATATGATTAGGTTGTGCCAAGTCCGTAGTTGCTGAGGCGTATTAATTGCTTTTCTCGCCTAATTCTATTTGGTTATATTGTGCTACCTACTACTGAATTGATTGTGATTGTGCATTGCTGGAATCAAGGTGAGTTTCATAGCCCCACTTTTACTCTTATCTTTACTGCTTTTAAACTTGGGGGAGAAAACATGCAAACTATTTTCTCGGACCTGCTACTACTTTTGTTTTGCTATTTGTGTAGACTAGTTAAGGTTAGATATGCGGTAGATGATGCCTTAGACTAGGGTAGCAACCCTTGCTATAACTTATTGCCTAGCTAAGCATAATATCTACTTCCGGCCTAGACCAGGGTAGTACGAGTGGTTCCTTACTATAACTTTTGCCTGGCTAGTGACCCCTGAGGNTATTTTCTCGGACCTGCTACTACTTTTGTTTTGCTATTTGTGTAGACTAGTTAAGGTTAGATATGCGGTAGATGATGCCTTAGACTAGGGTAGCAACCCTTGCTATAACTTATTGCCTAGCTAAGCATAATATCTACTTCCGGCCTAGACCAGGGTAGTACGAGTGGTTCCTTACTATAACTTTTGCCTGGCTAGTGACCCCTGAGGGATCCACTCACAACAACCACCACTTACAGCAACTGTTATGAGATTGATTGATTATGATTTATGTAGGAATGTAGAAACTGTATCTGCCTCTAGTCACACTTAGCAAATAACTCTTCAGGTCCACTACTGTTTTGAACTTAAACCTATGAAATCACTAGTGTAAGCTGATTTTTTAGCATGTTTTTCTCAGGTAATTAGTTGCTTGCCTAAATACTGGGGATTCGGAGGCTTGGAGCTTGGCAAGGTTGAGGAATCGATCAAAACTCTGATTTTCTTTTGATGGACCTATCTTTTATCTATTATGGGCTTTCCTCTTAACACTTTTGGATGAATGTAAACTTTTAAAAAATAAATGTTGACCTTGTTTCACATTCGTTCTATGCTATCTTATTATCTATACTTGTAATGTTTACCCATTATACTAGCACCCCGAAAACTTGTTAAGTCTTTCGCTGTACGAATTTTGGGGGTGTTACAAATTATATAGCTATGAATATAAATTATAAAAAGAGCAAAATACACCATTCGTCCTTTTACTTGTATCAAAAAGATTCGATGAGTCCCTAATGTAAAATAAACACTCCCAAGGTCCTTACTGCTCATTTTTTGCATCGCCCAATGTCCCTTTGACTACCGGCCGTTAGTCAACCACTGTGAAGTCCCCCATGTGGCTTGCACATGAGGGTATTTTGGTTATTTCATAGTGTTATGTTAATCATTTAATTATTTTGGTACAACCTTAGTGACGAACGGTGTAATTTACTCTTAAAATTAACACAATCGCCTCATCTACCCTCCTCCTTTTTTATTTTCACTCACCACCCCAAATCATTACAACCACCTACCACCACCATTATTAAATTTTTTCTTTTCTTTTTTACATTCTAACTCATTGCTATGGGGAATTAATGCTCTTTCGTTTTTTCTATCTCACCAAAACTAATTAGCTCATGTTATTTTGAAGGGTTAATTGCTTGAAAATGTATCATATTTGCCACTTTTTGTTATTGTGTGTACTGAACTTTTATTTTTCTTATTGTGTGTACTAAACTTTTAAATTTTGATTATTGTGTATATTTTGTGATTATTTTATCTATATTTTTTAAATTTTTGAAAGGTAAAATGGTCATTTACATGACTTAATAGTCACAAATACACACAATAATCGAAATTTGAAAGTTCAGTACACACAATAAGAAAAAATAAGTTCAATATACATAATAACAAAAAGTGGCAAGTATAATACATTTTCAAATAATGAACCTTATTTTGAATACCAAAACTGTAAATTATATTCACCGTGGCCATACCAAAACAAGTAAGACAAAACTAGCGATTCCATAAACAACTTAGTCACCCTATAATTGATAATACACATCATCTACCATGCAGAAAAACTAGTTCCTTAAAATACATGTAATCACAAATACAGTCTATAAAACAAGAATATAGACAAAAACAGAAACAAAAACTGACACGTCAAGCGACCCAGTCAATTATAGCATATGTAACTTAAGACAATAAAAACCACTAAGACCAATTGGACAAAAAACTTGTTACTCAGAGTTTCGAAAGAAGCTCCAACAATTCAAAATGTTCTCCATCTTTTTATCATAAACATTTCATTAGCCTCAACTTTACTTCACCTCTTACATTCTTATTTACAACATACTACACTTTGTATATTCCATTCGAAATAATCAACTTACGTGAATCGCTCAGAGTACCGTAAGTATGTTGCAATTTAATCAAATATTTTACAAAATTCATCAAACGTTTACACCGTATAGATAAAAATTATGAAACAAATAATAATCTGATCTATAAACATATAATCAAATCAACCAATAATATATCAAGTAAGGCTAACACAAACACAGACGGTCGAATAACGGCTTGCAACAACACACACGGTTAAATCATAGCTCCTAAAACACAAGCAATGTAATTATGTTTCGTAACAACACACATACAGTTACATTTGGCCTCTTAACAACAAATGTGGTTAGATTACCGCTCATAACAACAGAAATGGTCAAATTATCGCTCGTAACAACGGACGGTTATATCGGGGCATGTAATAACACAAACGGCTAAAGTAACACTAGTAAGAGTAAGGAGTATTCAATCAAAGCGTATAACAACAGAGGCAGTTAAATAAGGTCTATAGACAGGTGGTTAAATCAGACATCGTAATAACAAACATAGGTGATTAAGTCAAAGCTCTTAACAGTTTTAGAGTTGTAACAACACAGGCACATAAACTAGTAGTTAAATTTGGGCTCGTAACAACACAGATTGTTCAGTTAGGACCCATAACAGCACATATGGTTATATCAAGGCTCGCGACGGTTAAATTAGGGCCGGAAGGCTCGCAGGCGGTCAAATCAGAGCTGGTTAAAATAGAGGCTATTATTAGCAGTTAAATTTGGAGTGGTAGGCTGTAACAACTCGAAAAATTCCCGACTTATTCTATTCGGAGAAACGACGAGATAATTAGAGTTAAGCATTAATTTCGAGATATTAGGCATTGTAGTCATTTTTATCGGAAATTATATTTTGAGCGCAATAACGTAACTCCCGTGACTTGAATCAACCGTTAACTAGCCTAAACATGTCTCGATTCACTATGTAACAAAAGATAACAAAATTACAGTTTTGGCCCCTGTGGTAATATTACCCCGCAGCCCTTTATTCTTCCTAGGGTTTACACACTTAGTCCTTGTGGGTTATTACTACATCCGTCTCAAAATTATTGTCTACAGACAAAAAACACACAGTTTTAGAAAAGCATCATCATTACAACTTTCTCTTTCTTACTTTTTACACAAAGACAGTTTTACCTTTAACCAATTAATTTCTAGCTTCTTTAAAGTTTGTAATACGGTAAACTTGATCTATATTCCCTATCTATTTATGGAAGTGGACAATTATTTTGGGACGACCGAAAAAGAAAAAATGGACTATAAATATGGGATTGAGGGAGTAAATAAGGAAAGTGATAACTAGGGTTCACTAGTTATCTGTCCTCCCCCTCTTCTATTTCTCAGCCGCCACACCACATCCTGCCAACCCTAGTCGCCGGCCACCCCACCTCAGGCCGTCACCACCGACGTCATCAACAACCACACCGCCACGTTGTCTCGTTATTTCCACCATCAAACATCATCTCACTTATCTTTTATTCGATTAAAAACACAAAAACGGGTTTAGATCGATTTAAATGAGAAACGAGTATAAACAAAAATGGTATCATCTATTCCTGTGACTCATTGTTATTCATTTTCGGACTCAGAATTATTTCGGATCTTGTGTACATTCGCATTTCTTTTTGCTTTTTGTCTCATGAAGTTGGAATTAGGATTTGGGTTATGTCAAAATCTGGGTTTATTATGGTTTGGTCTAACTTGAGTGTGTTGTCTTAACTTGGTGGCCCGTTTGAGCTCAAGGTCGAGACGTATGGCTCATGGTTCCTTTCAGTCCGTTTGGTTTGTTGCTGCCGTAACATGGTCAAAGCCGAGACCATCATGGTCTTGGCATCATATCGGTAGTATTGTTGTTGTTGTTAATTTTAGAGATGAGACTTGGAGATTGGAGGTAGATTTGGTATTATTTTGTTAAAGGATTAGATTTGGAGTGGATTTTTGTTGTGGTTTAGTCTCGTTGGCAGCCATGGACTTTAGGGTCCATATGGTTGTCGTTTGTTTGGTGCCGAGAATAGGAGCCGAGACCACTGATGTTGTTGTTATTATTGGCGGTTTAGATTGGACGGAGATTAGGATAGTGACGAGCCGTAGGTTTCGGCCGTCAATTGTTGAGTTGTGAATTGCGGATACATATATATATTGTGGACGTAATAATATGCTTGTGTATGGTTTGAGCCAAGTCGAGGCTCGCCGAGACTTTGTAGTCTCGTGTGACCTCGACGAGCCAAAAGAGACATTTAAATAATATAATTGAACTTGGGACTACTAGAATATGACTTGTTGACCCGAGTGTCACGTAAACTCGGAAATGGACTCGACACATGGAATAACTCGTAAAAATATAATATTTACTTGGACGTTTAATGACAAATGTATATATATGAGTTAACTTTAAATATTAATTAACTGGCAAAATTTGTTACTTAATATTTAAAAGTTAAAAGGAAGTGTTAGATAATGACAAAGCGTTATATAGTGTTTCCTAGTTAAAAAGAAATATTACGTAACGGTAAAACGTCAACTAATATTTTCTAATTAAAAAGGAAACGTTAAATAACAACAAAAACATTATTTAATATTTCATGAAAATAATAAATGAAACGAGTTGAAATTTAATACGAATGAGTTATTAAATGTTTCGAGGGCACGTTTATCGAGATATACCATTTGTAGTAATATTGAGGTTTAGATTAAATTAATGTCGAGTTACGGATCGGTTAACATTAATATAACCATCCGACTCGGTTAACGGAATAATTGAGTTGCTAAATTCAATTAGGGTTCAACAAACGTGTCGGGGGAAAATATTAATAGATGACCCATCCTTATGACTTACCATCTCTTTACTAGGCATGGGTTAACCTTGGATTAATAAGTGTATCGAAGGAATTGTTGAACATACCGTATTAGCAAATACGATAAGTACCCAATAATTCGTTCGATTTCCTTACTAAACTTTATTTACTCAAGATTGACTTTAACCATAGGGTCGACTTAATAGTTGTTTAGGTATAATTGTTTGGTGTAGTCTACGAAGTTCGACCTAGTCGTTTTGTCTTGAGTCTCGTCTCGTGTCTCTTCAATTTCGTTTGTTATCTTCTGCGTGAGTACTCTTGAGTCATGTATTTCTTCCGTCACACGAACGATGATACCCAATATATATTAAAAGGCTAAAAATGGAATAATTTGGAAATCGAAGCGGTTAACAATTTGGGAATCTTTGAGGATTTAGTTCATCGATAAGAATCTCGTATTAAGATAAGTCTTACATGTAGAAGATTGCGCCGTTTCCTTACCGATGTACCGTCTTCTGGAGGCCGTTGGGATTTAGCTAGATGCCAGTTGTGTCAGTTGTGATATTTGCGTTGTTGTGGCTCTGATGTGCGTTTTGTTAGTGCAAGTTTTAAAATTTATAAACACGATTTATCCGATTAATTATTTAGCACATACGAGCAAGTATACTCGTCCGATGTGGTAAAGGTGGGTAAGTCGAGATCGTCCCAAGGGATTGTTGTTTTAGTAATAAGAAAATCGTTTGCAAAACAAGGGTTGTCAATCCTAATTTATGTGAATATCAATTTAAAAGAAACTCAATAAGAACTAAACATATACTTGTGTATAATTCCTCGATTGGTCATAAGGAGTATCATGGCAATTTAAATATAAAGTTTGGTGCAAAACTTGTTATGATGCGCAACTAAAAATGAGTAGTTAATCAATCTATGATGTATGTCATGTTTTAACTACCACTAAGAATTCTATCACCTAAATGACTCCTTTCGGACATATCAAGATAGTATGACAATTCTATAATCACATGGTTGTTTAGAAAATCAATTCTTTTCTTATGAATTCCTACGAATCCTTTCGGTCCTTTTTCGTGATGAAATCTTCTCAAATCCATTTTAACAAGTAAATAAGATGGGTGTCAAGCATCATATTCCATACTAATTCGTGCACTAATGTTTTGGAATAAAAACAAGTTGAAAATCCTTTCGGACCTATTTTCCCAAAGATTGTTTTTACCAACAAATTAAGCAAGATTAGATGTTACTTCAACAAACTCATAAAATAGATATGTTTTCATGCATCACCTTTTTAATAAAAGAATACTCCATAACCAATCACATCATACACACAAGTATATCACAAATTACTCCATAGCAATCATATTAAAACACAAGTAAACAAGAAAACTTTCATTAAATTCAAAGTAGCAATTGTTCATCATAAGTATCAAGGTGTACCTAGCTTGAGAATTACAATGACAAAATACGCGGAACTATAGCAACCACACTCTCGATAAACTGCTCACTAATGTTAGTAAACAATTCCCAACTCGAACCAAGGCTTGAGACTCGAACTCAACACTTTCTGGACACTTAGTAACCTTTTAGACAATATAAAATGAACTAGTAATATTTGATGTAACACTTTGGTAGATAATTGATGGTACATGTAATCTAGACCCTAAGTACTCATTATATAGCCTAATAACTCTTCTCCTTCAAGTAAAAACGTTCCTCATGAGTTAATATGCAGAAATGATCAGCCACCAATGATTATGGGGAGTAAATTCACCAATAAATGCAAACTTGTAACAGCAGTCACCATCCATCCGATCGGTTTGAGCTCCATCCGATCGGATGGTGGTGTTTTGGTCGGATCCAACCGATTCGGATGCGGGTTGCATCCGATCGGTTGGATGCCATCTGAAATTGGTTTCTTTGTCTTTTCTTTGTCGATTCACGTCGCATGTGTTGTCTTTCTTCGTGGCATGACATTATTCATTAGAACTTGATATTTCCTTGATAAATATGTGTAAAAAGCTCGTCTTTATCAAATCCTTTTGTCCATGCGTCGTTTTCTTCCTTCTCTTTTCTCTCGAAACTCTCCAAATGTGCATGATCACTTCATTTCTTCATTTTTAATCACTTTTTCCTGCTTTTGGCTATATTTGCATGTATAAACACTTTTCCACGATTAAGTAACAAATATATACAAATATGACCAATTTCCATGCATAAAACCAACAATAACGCTTCTAAAAACATGTTAATTTTGAGCGTTATCAGGCTTAGATGAGTTCATAGCCCCTACTTTTTATCGCTTTTCTATCTTTTTGGGGGAGAATACATGCTCGTCATCTCTTTATCATCTTGGTCAATCTCTTTGGTATTTGCGATGTTATTTGGATTTTGTTATGATTTGTCAGTTCTATCTTGATCTTGTTTATCTTTATGGTTATGTTGTCGGTATGTTATTGTTTGGATTGTGGATTAGATTTGCGGGCTGCTTGTGTAGAATTATTATATTATGTCTACTCCATGTAGAGGTATAATAACACGTCTACTTGTGCGGCATAGATCTATATTGTGCACATATAGGAATATTCTTTGGCTTGTTTATGTTATGCGTTGTTATAGAGTTATTGTTGTGTCTTGGTTCTTTGCGTTACGTATTGTTTTGTGTCTAAAATCTATGGACTCACCAGCGTAAGCTGACCTTTTAACATGTATTCTCAGGTTTATTGCGATAGCTTATTTCTGGAGGCGCTTGGCAAGGGGCACGGTCATAGAAGACTCTGATAAATAATTGGGACCGCTTTAAATATATTTATGGGCCTATTTCACACTATTTTTATATAAATGTAAACTTAATTTTTTGATAATGAATTTTATTCTAAATAAATGAAATAAAAACCATTCTTTGTACCTTATGTTGTAATACTAATTTAGTAGCACCCCATTGCATGTATGCTTCCGCTGAACCCGATTTTCGGGGTGTTACATAGGCGCTTAATTAACTAGGGCTCGTAATAGTTACATTAGGGCTCATAACAAGAGAGGCATTAAATTAGTGTTCGTAAGAGTAAAATTAAGATTAAGACTGTATATAAAAAAATTATGTATAAAGTTAAATTAGAGCTCATTGACGAGGTTGTTTAACACTATAAGCATATGGTTGTATACTTTATGAATCTGAGTTAAAAAGGAAAAGTAAAATAAAGAAAAGTTTAATAATGGTGGTGGGTGGTAGTGGATGGTTGAAATGATTGGTGGTGGTGAGTGGAGATGAAGAAGAAGGAGAATGGATGAGGTGATGGTGTTAGTTTTAGGAGTAAATTACACCATTCGTCCCTAAGGTTGTACCAAAATAAGTAAATAATTAACATAACGGTGAAATGACCAAAATTGTAACAACCCACAAAATCTCATCACTATCGTTCCCATTACAAATACCAATAGTAGGTATTTCACAGGTAAAATTTTGCTTTTTATGTGCATTTATTACTTACATGACTCTCTAGACCTGCCCACGTATCCACACAAGCCAAATAACTCAACACTCACATCTTATAAACCCTTGGTATGTCAAGCATAAGATCACAACAACACCACAATAAGTAATTTACCAATCTAACACACTAAACTTACCACAAAACAATAAACCCTAATTAAACCCTAATAACACCTATGTGCTTACTAAACCCTATATGCTTAACTAAACTAGTTTGAAAGTGTCCAAAGCTTAAGTTTGAGTTACCTTAGGAACATTAGGATACCTTAGGACCCTTAGGCACTAGTACAACCCATTAGAGCTTAGTTACAAGTCCCTTAGGCACAAAACCATAACTAGGTTATAACTTCCCGAAAACTAGGTCAAACCTTCCCAAATCTTTCCCATAAGTTACCACCACTTAGTATAAGCCCCTTAGGACTTAGGATTAGTCACTAAACACTCTTAGGAACCTAATCTAGGCACTAAACTCTAAGCTAGACCTTAATCACTCACTAAACCAAATTAGGACTAAACTAAACCTAAACTTAACCCTAATCCTAAAACTAAGTACCCTAAGCACCTCAAACACCTCAAGCACCTAGCCTAGCACCTTAGTCATGCTTAGAACACACCCTAGCACCTCTAAGCACCTCACAAAAGTAGGTGCATCACCTACTTGTCACCTCCTTGGCTAAACCGACTCCACGACTTCACTACCACCACAAATCACCTTAAACCGCCTCTACTCAGCCCCCTACCTTCTCACTAGCTCCTCCTAGTCACCACTTAGCTCTGCATACTCACCCTCCCCCTCCTCGACACCTCCTTCTTCATTTCTTGGTCGCTACTCCAAGCGTGCCCTATAAATACCCCCCGTCCCCTCTCCATTTCATTCACCCTTCTTCTCTTCTTTTCACCTCAAACCTTTTGTAGTAGTAGTAGTAGTAATAGTAGTAGTAGTAGTAGTAGTAGTTGTATAAGAGCTGTGGTAGACCAAGGAGTCAAGAAAGCCAAGCCTTGAGGCCTTGTTGAGTCTTTTGCCATCGAGAAAACCCTAAACCTTAGTTAGCCCCTCGTTAACCTTTCCCTAGTCAAGTAAGCCTTTCATTTTGATTTCTTTAGCTTTAGATCAGTCTTAGGATAGATATAGGTTGCCTTAGATCACCTAGGATCCCTTGCCTAAGCCTTGAACACTAGAACTAGCTAATTTTCTTTTTAAAACCCTAAATAGAGTCGAATACATGTTTATATGCTTTAAGCCCTTTCCATAAGCTCTAAGCTATTTTAGGTAACTTAGATAAGATAATATTAGTTAAACATAAGCTAGGAAACCTTTTTGTTTCATAAAAATATAGTTTGCATGGAATTAGAACTAGTTTTGCAAAGTTTTCCATGCATAGGGGTATATATGGTAACTTTATGAAAATATTAAGTCTAAGGACTATTTTTTACATTTCTTAGAAGTTATAAGTATAAGGACCCTTTTTGCAAACTTATAAAACCCTAGGATAAAAAGTAAAATAATTATAAACTAATAAGGACTAGTTTTGCAAAAGTTATAAAATTAAGGGTATAAATGGTAAATATAGAAAACGTATATGTCCAAGGGTCATTTCTATCATTTTTCCAAAATATAGAAGTATAGTGACTAATCATGTCAATTCTAGATAGTTATAAACCTAAATAATATAAGTATTATAAGTATAGGGTAGATTTTGTAAATATGTTAAACTATAAGGGTATAAAGTAAAAATATTAAAGTTAAAAGCATAACACAATACTAGGGAGCTTTATGTGAGGAGTACTATGTGGATATTTCATTTTGACGAGTTTGTTGGGTTTACGATTTAAAATGCCCTGACTCCTCAAACGATTATTGCATATACTTCTGAATTATGATGGCCCGAACGGTGTTATGTTATAACTTAACCCTAATAACAACATAACTCAATAGTAAGGAGCTTCATGTGAGGAGTATTAACTTCTGAATTATGATGGCCTGAACAGTATTATGTTGGTAACCTAATACAATAGTAAGGAGCTTCATGTGAGGAGTCTTATACTTCTGAATTGTGATGACCCGAACGGTGTTGTGTTATATCTAAAACCCTAAAAACCCTACGAATGATTACTTAAGAAACTTAAACTAAACAACTAAAGCTTGACATACATCCACAACTACAACAACATCTGGATACGTGAGTAAGGCAGTCTAGTTTCCGAGTCACTATTTGCATCAATTAGATTTCTCTAAGCCCAGGTGTGTTTCGTAGCCTCACATCTTTTTAACTTTTCACTCTAAATGCTTTACAAACCCTGTGAGGGGGATACGTGCTACTTGCTTTACTTTAAACCGAATACAAGTCTTTTTCTTTGGTTTTTGCACGAGTAAACTAACTGCCACCACTACATAACTAAAATTCATGAATCTAATCGTTTTGGATATTTTACCCACGCGAACGCGAATATAGTTGATAGATCTATTGGAGTTTGACAACTCCCGTTGGTATTAACATCTCTCTGGATGGTACCAATAAGTACTATATTTGAACCCACTGAAGGATTAACTTTGGCAAGTTATCCTTCCCATCCCCTCATGGTTGGGTCTGCAGCCCCCATGACCCGGATTGTTAACGTGTGGTTCATGAGCTTAGTGCAACATACCCCACTCTTGATAATTGTGCATGCATCACAATTATCACACACACACACACACACAATTTTCCCAGATGGGTGTAACAACGGAACCCAGGGAACTTGTATTCACTAACACTTAAACCTATGATTCTCACTCAACACCTAGTGTTGACTTTTTAAGCATGTATCCTAGGTATATCATTATTACGGAGATATGGCAGAAGGAGGCACTGAACTCGGAGGATTTTCAAACCTGTTATCATTCAAACACAACATATCACTTAGACTTTGGGACCTCATCAATAGTAAAAGTATATCTTTTACTATAAAAACTCTGATAATTAAATGAATGATAACTAAATTTCTATAAACGTCTCTTTTCGAGTCGTTTTCTTTTACTGTAACTGTGATTCCATGAAGTAATACCCCAACCCTAAATCCGCTGCGAACTGTGAAAATGGGGGTGTTACAGATTGGTATCAGAGCATCAGTTGTAGAGAACAAGGTCAAAACCTAAACTACAACTACTTTTCCTAAGCCCGAGAAAATCCTCAATGCCCCTGCCATCCTCCGTAATCATACATGCTAAGGTTAGTATAGTAATTGTCTGCTTAACTGCTAAATGATTTATAGTATTTTTACTATTATATAGTTATGTCTACTCCCCGCTACTCTACCCTCGTCTCATCTAGTTTACATCCGGAGAATGATCTTCCCTCTCCGAATGTACTAGATTATTCCTCTAAACCATACCTTCCCGATACCTTAGGAGACTTTAGGAATAGTTTAGATACACCTTCACCCTTAGGATTTACACCTTCATAGATAACCCACATTTAAAACACTTAAGAGATTTCTTTGCTAAGGCATCACCTATAACTCCCCTAAACCCTGTTTTACACCTTCATAGATAACCCACATTAGAACCACATAGTTTATTTCTCTCTAGAGAACCATGTATACCTAGGAACCCTATCCCTGCCTATACCCCTAGATATAACCCTAGGAAACCCTATACTTTAGAAAAAACCCCACTAGGACAACATTAAAAAAATTAGGGAAATCAATTAGAGGAAATTTAAAATAACTTAGATGAAATTTTCCTTGACCTTCTTGAGAAGATAGAAAAAGGTCATGATAATATTTAGGTAATCAACCTGACTATAGTAGTTTAAGAAATACCCTACAAGAAACCCGTTTTAAGGTAGCTAAAATACAGAAAAACCAAATGAGACACCACCATAAAATAGCCTTTGCCCGTTTTAGGATCTGTATTTTAGAAAAGATGATTGATGATGATGAGGAAAATCATCAATCAAACCTAGAAAACATAAACTCTTGGAATTAGGAAAACCTTAGAAACCCCTAAGTAATATGCCTTAGATAATCTTAGAAGTTTTGCCTTAGAATAGTTAGTGCCTATAGGATAAGTAAGATAGGAAATCAATAAAATAAGTTAGGTTTTAGAAACTACCTGGTGCCCCTCAATTAGGATA
>LBNU01024507.1:12670-33734 GCA_014162995.1 Artemisia annua | reverse complement strand
AAAATAAACAAAGTCGTGTACGAACTTCCCCTTAAATAAAGAAGTTGAGATGTAATCATCTCCGTGAATGAAACAAACACACATAAATAAGCTGCAAATAATCTTCATGTTAACTTCTTCCCCTTTTAGTAATCATCGAATAGGGAACTTGTGAAGATAAGCAACAAACATACTATCAAGATATGTTGATCAACACCCATCTCAGCTTCCCCTCACTGCTTGTAAACCATGAATATATATTGAACCATAAAGCTCTTGACTCGTCTCCATAAATCATTCAAGCACAGCAGTACCTTGGAATAAAACTCAACAGTACTTTCAATGAAGGAGCAGTACTTTCATAACAAGAGCAGTACTTTCAATAAGTATGAAGCAGTACGTATGAGCATAGCAGCAGTAGTTTAATAACGAACAGCAGTACTTTGAATTTCCAACGTAGCAGTACCTTGTATATTGATGGAACAGTACCTTGAGAGCAGAGCAGTACTTTGATCTGGAACTAACAGTACCTTGCTCGTTATAATCATAATTATTACCAGTAGACTTACTCATTAAATCCTTAAGCAGCATTCACATCTTTTCCAACGAATTAAAAACTTCAGCAGTATCATGCATATGTTTTTGTTAGTCTACTCTTGCCCCACCAATATTCAAATCAGTACGAGGTTACTGATTATAAACCACAAGCGACAAGCAAATCAATGAGACTTCTCTTTCACGCATTCATACGGCAACAAATCTCTTTTCGATCATAATACCATCTTCAAATCTGCTCTTCTTCGACATTAAAAACCTTGAACAATCCTAGATATCACGAGCTCCAAGCTGCTTCTCTTTTCTTCATAAACACGACACCATACACCATAGCAATTCTCAATCACCCACTTTCTATGAATTGCTATGCACACAACACATTAAAAATTAATGCTTTTTGAAGTCCCAAGCCAGAATAGACTTGAATCTTCCATAAGCATCAACATAATCATATCGTGTTAAGGTCTTTGATGGATTCTTCTTTTCAGAAACATCTAATTCTTCTTGTTTAGGTTTCCAAACCCATCTAGCTGAAGCCTTAATAACATTAACCTCGGATTTCAGCCTAGTAGTTCTTTCTTTTGGCCGAGCAGTACTTTGAGATAACCTATCAGTACTTTGAGAAAGTACTGATCTTGTCACTTTAGGCTTAGCAAGTTGTTTTAATCCTTGTTTAGTAAGTACTGCTGATGGGTTAAAAGACCTTCTTTGTTGAGGATATTTAGAATCTCGTGAAAAATTCCTATGGTTAATCCTCCTTGAGTTGTTCCATACCTGCTTTTGATCACTAACTGGTTTCTTGTGTTTACATGTATACTGCAGATGATCAAAACTTCCACAAACATAGCAAGCTTTATTCTGAAACTCAAAATTCTTCCCTAGTTTTTGAGTTATCATCCCATTCCAGTTTCTTTGATTACCTCTAGGACTATAGTTGTTTTTCCTAGGGTTTTTATCAGACTTTTTGTGACTTTTAACAGGTTTGGTTTCTAAAGGTTCAGCAAACTTCACAGACTTCAAATTCTTTTTCTTTTTAACCTTTGAAAAACCTTCAGGAACTACTTTATCATCACGTTCAACCCAATCTTCAATGATGACCTTATTACTATCAATCTTATCAGTTTGTGTAGGTGATTCTAGTGTATCATTCTTCTCACCTAAACATTCACTTTTCACAGATTCACAAGATTGATTAGATTCATTCAAACTAGCAAGTTTTTGTAAAAGATCATCCCTTTCCTTGGTGAGTTTTTCAACTTCTGATATCTTACAACCTAACTTCCAATCACTCAATTTTAATTGATACTCTAGTTGGTTGTACTTATCTGTCCAAGCTTCTTCATTCTCTTTATAAACAAGAACTTTAGCTTCTACTTCTTCTAGAGTAAATATATACCCTAGTTTCTCAGACCTAGTTGTTCTATGATTCTCTTTTTCAAGTTCAAGATCTTTAAGCAAGGTTTGATAAGAAGTATGACAGTTAACACAGAATTTTACCTTCTTGGTTGGATCACTGGATGATGTGTAAAAAGTGGCCATCACTGCAAACTTCACTGGATCAGTAATCGTTCTTCTTATGTAGAATTTCCCCCTGGCGACTGATACCACGTGTAGATCCCAATTCGTAGACGGTTGTTGTAGTATGGATCTTTAACCTTTAACTTGTAAAGGGTTTAGCAACTTCGGATAAATCCTAAGCTACTAAGTGGAATTCTACCTGTAACTTTAATGAGTATGCGGAATCTACTCAGTAAGGCTAAGAAGAACACGAACAATAAGAATAGCAGAACACAATAATAATATCAAACCAAGCCTCAATATTATTAATACGATCACTCTTAATAGTGATAGGGTTTTACAACCTTGAAGCTATGAACTAACTAACTAATATATGAAACGTGTATGTTTTTGTGTGCCGTTGTTTTTTCTACACCAAACATACGTGCCTATCATCTCTTTATATAATAGAGATGCTAGGGTTACAAACTTATCCTACAAGTAAAACAATCTTCTGGAATCTTCTAATAAAGATAAGTATTTTGCATATACTCCACCAGCTTGTAGAATCTTCATTATGCATATTTAGTCCTTCAATTATCTTCATTGAAGCATATATAGTTTTGTTGTATCAAATCACATATACACGATTGTATATGACCTAACACTTTGTGTCGTTAAATTGGTGTAAGCGAAAGTTGTGTAAGGTTTTCTCCGCCATAAAGGAGCTTGTTGACATAGTGACGAAAACTCTCGAGTAGGTGACTCGGGGAGTGGAGTAGTGCAAGGAAGGTGTCCTTGTAGCCGAACCACTATAAATCCTTTGTCTCGCGGTTAGATCTTTCCATCTCTAACTTATTACTTAGCTTACTTACTTACATCTCATATATAGCTATAATTGTTTATATTATGCATGTGTTGATTTTACATACTTAGCTTACATCTTTATTATTTTTCATACTTAGATATAGTTGTTCATATTGTTCAAGATTTGAGTTCGCATAAGATCGGATCAAAGTTTTAAAAGTAAACAAGGTTTTAAAACTAAACTAAGTTTTCAAAAACAAAGTTTTTATAACAAACCTAAAAGGACACACATATAATAGATCATATAGTTGTTTTTATACTTAACTCTAATCAAAGGCTTTTCAAACAAACAATTGAATAAACGCGAATCAATATTTTGAAACCAAGTCTTATAAATTTGAAAAAGACGTAAAACTATTCAACCCCCCTTCTAGTTTTCCACAATCTGAATTCTTTCTCCTCCGATCTCTAAATCCTCACTACTTCCATAGCTTCCTTAAGCTACCTTTTCCTTAGTTAGAGAATCTACCCTTAACTATCCCGTATACAAATATATGATAGTTATATATGAGCATATTCCTATCCTTCCCTCTTTACTTCCTTAGATTACTATGATTCCCGAGTTAGTTTTTGTAACATCTGGTATTTTTCCCAAAACCTAATCCTAGCCAAACTTCTATTTTTAGAGCCTGAAACGTTTTAAAACTTAAAGCATGTTAAATTGGATTTGAGGAGCGTGAGATATATTAGGAACGAGAATTTATTTGTAGACTTACTCAGCACAACCTAGAAAAACTCGAATTTGTTTCATTTGCCAAATTATTTGATTTATTTTGAGTTTGAGAAAAACTCTGAAGTTTATGCTTGATTTTATTGGAAAAACTATTTCGTGAACGATGGCGCAAGTTTCGTAATTTTTCGAGTCCGTTTGCTATGTCATTCGAGTCCCGAACCGTTTTTATGAAAAGTTTAATCTATTGGCGAAACTAGTCCCTTGAGTTTATTTTCAATAAACACCCCACACTTTATTTAATTTCAATCTCACCCAAACCTTCCACCTATAAATACCCCAACTAAATTACTTCCCCTCATTTTTATTAATAAAAACACACACACACATTTCTTTCTCTCTCTTCCCTCTCTCTCTTCCCACGCCGCCGGCAAACAACCCAAACCCAGAAACCGGCCAACTTCCGGCCACCGGAAAATTTTCCGGCCACCCACAACTTCACCACCTATCCCCGTTGATAGATCGGGACACCCCCGACTCATCCCCGCAACCCGTTTCACCCCAAACGAACCCACGCTCCCTAGATCTACGAATTAAGGTTCGAGTTCACATAAATTCCGGCCAAACCCACGATTTTCCGGCGAGACTTCTTGGTATACGAGTATTCTTGGTCTTCTAATCATGTTTTCTTTCTAAAAACTTTATAAATTCAAAACCCTAATTCGTATAATTTTAATACCGAAAGTTTTGGTTGTTTTTCTTTAATTATAAAATGTTTTAATGAGTTAAAAACTCGTGTGGTGTCTTTCTTGGCTCGTTGGGTCACGAACTCGGTCAACTCACCGAGTCAACTCGGTGACTCGGTGAGGGTTTTGAGTTATTTGTGATTTGGGTTGAGTTATGAGATGAGTGGAAGTGGTTATTGAGTTGTTGGATTGGATTTGGTTATGTTTGGTC
Organism: Artemisia annua; assembly: GCA_014162995.1. Taxonomy (NCBI): domain Eukaryota; kingdom Viridiplantae; phylum Streptophyta; class Magnoliopsida; order Asterales; family Asteraceae; genus Artemisia; species Artemisia annua. Next base: position 29,209 of record LBNU01024507.1, on the reverse strand, counting down.
TTGGTCGAGTCGTGGCAGCCTAGAACCACCACCACCGAACCACCATGGTGGTGGTGGATGGTGATTTATTGTTGGTAATATTGTTTTGGTCATGTTGGGTTAATTGTTAATAAGTTAGTATGGTTTTTAGGTTAGCCGAAGTGGATTGCGAAGCGTATTGGTTTTGATTGTGGTATAATAAGTTAGTGACGGGATTAGGATTAGTTGGTATATTCGGATGAAGTGGATATGGGATTGTGGATTGTTGTGATTGTGTCGGGATATGGTTTAGTCTCGGATGGTTATTGTTATTATTACAACCTTATTATTATTATTATTAGTTATTAAACGGTAAATATTAATACGGAATAATAACTATGAAACTAAAATATAAAAATTGTTAAAGTTAATCTAATTTGGATGACGGACTTAGTATCCGCTTTGACGACTTATATTATGACTTGTGAGCTTGTATTGGACGTATTGGATTTGCGGCTATGGTTATTTGGACTTATGGACCCTTTGGTACACGAGACGGTAGGGTACGTTAGGCCCTTAAAGATCTTAACGTACCTGGAACCCGAACTATACGAAATGGTCGATAAACCTGAACAACTAATGGACAACGTGAATGATATATCCAATCATATTAATATCTACACTTATATTATTATTAACGTTATTTGTATTTAAAAGAGTCGATGACTCGGGAAATGCTTTATAAACGGGCAGGTCATGCCGAAATTTACTAAAATTAATTATTATCTTTACTATACTTTATCAAATATAATCTTAATATATTTTGGGAAATGGGTAATACCGAGACTATTAGGAATTGTTGTCTTTATCTATTCGTGTCTTTTATTCTTTTCTGTTCTTCCTTTCTTTTGACGAGTATTCTTCGAGTCTTTGTTGTTTTCTCATATGTTTTAAGGTTCGCCGACTTGTTCTTTTCTATCTTTCTTCCACACGAGACTACTTTTGGAAAATGTTTTCTTTCAAACGCCATCATCTTTTATAAAACTTCATTCAAGCATTAACTATTAAAGTATTCGAGTACTATTGCTGAGTTATGATATTTATATGATTAGGTTGTGCTGAGGATTGTCTGCTGTGAGGCGTATTTGTTTGGTTGACATATATATCTCGTTACCTGCTGTTGTTAAGGTGTGATTCATAGCCCCACTTTTTATCTTTTAAATGTTTATAAACCCATGGGGTGAGATACATGCTTTAAATGTTTTCTGAGCACAAGTATTTTTGGTATGCTTTCCTGATTGGTATGCTTTCCTGACGATGTGCTAAGTAGCTCTGCCTTGCCTATGCAAGACCCTCAGATCATGAACCATTAATCACTTGCGAGTGAACGCGAATATAGGGATATAGCGCTATAGGAATTGACCCTCCCACTCCTTTTGCTAGATAGGCAAATTGTGGTGTACTATATTCGATTTGTCGAGTAAATGGCAAGTGCTCGACCTTGAGGGCATTGTTATACTATGAAATTCCGCGGTTATATTGATATTATGATTGTGGTTAACGTTTGCGTGTCATGAGCTTAGCATCATCAACAATGTTATATGCACAGGGATGCCTCTATACATTGGTTGTTATCTTGATTACCCGATATTAGCATATGTTGCTCATATCTTATGATTAAACCTTGTGCTCAACTTTATATTTTAAACCTATGGATTACACTCAACCTTTGTGTTGACTTTTTAAGCATGTATTTTCAGGTAATGATGTTTAGCTTGGCATGATGATATAATGGGCGTGGAGGAGTGGCATTGGCTGGAGTGGTATTCTGTCACGGCAGCTTAACTACTTTACTACCCTATTTTTACATGTCATTCGTCAAACCTTTTGTGTCTTTTACATTTCCGCTGCTATACTTTGTTTATTTTTCCGCTGCAAACTCTATTTACTTTTCCGCTGCAACTTTGACTAAAGAGTACTTGTACTCTAAACGGTTTGTAAATCGAATGATATGTTTTGGTCACATTTCAAACGTCCCGAGTTGTGGTCGTTTACTATAAATGTGCCTGGTTTCTATTTTCGTAATACCCCCAGCACGATAGCTGCCATATTTGAGTTGGGGGTGTTACAGTTTTCCCCTCCCCTCTTAGTAAAACCCAAACCATACTCTTTAGGATTCCCATGCTTTAGATTAGAAATGACTTTAGGATATCTCTAGAAAACATAAAATACCTTAGATCATTAAGATAGGTTATCAAAGAAACCCTTGAGGAAATAGAAAAATAAGATTAGAAATCTTTTAGGTTATATAGGTTAGAAACCAAATTAAAATCCCTACCCCGATAGATAGAAAATTTAGAATACATCCCTATAAGATAGGATTTAGCCTAGCCTAAGAATTCATTTATAGATGACATTAGAACTAGAACACATATTAGATATAATGAATTTTGGAAAACCTCCACCTTAAGCCCTTAAACTCCTAGTTTAGGATAGACACATTAGCAAAGCTTCTACCATATAGGCACATTAGCAAGCTTCTACCATATTGGAATAAACGGTTTTTAAGGATATAGTTTACCTAGACCTAGTAACCAACCCTTATTAGGATTTAGAAACCTCTAGGAATATTACACCGTTAGAATATCCCGAACCTACCCTAAGAATTTATAACCTAGACTTAAAACTTGAGGTTATTAGCTATAACTAGTAATAAGATATTTGAGGATATTAGATTACATCATAGGATTTGACATTTCTTAGGATATACATTAGGAATTTCATTTAAAAGATACCATGGATACTACCCTAACTGGTTTCAAGTACCTAGGAATAGTAATACTTATAATAATAGTGATACTAGTAATAATAGACAACTTAGGACAAAAGAAGAAACCCGAAACCTTACCTAGGAATAGTGAAACTCCTAGTAAACCCTTAGGAAAGAAACTACTTAAACCTTCTCCCACTTTAGAACCCTCTACTTCGATAGAACCAAACACATTACCCTTAGAAGTTTAGGACTAGTTAGGAAAAACTAGTAGAACCTTAAAGGGAAAAACGAATCTTGGAGGAATCTAGTAAATCTAAAAATTCCATTAGGATATTATCTTTACAGGTATCCTATACTTTTACTCTTCCGTTTAATCTTATTCTTCCGTTTTAAACCCTATCTTTCCATTTCCTCTCATTCTTCCATTTCAAATTTCACCCTCCCGCCTTTTTCCCACTCTTCAATTTCAAAACCCTATTCTCCTGCCTTTCTACTCTACCATTTAATCTTACTCTTCCGTTTAAACCCACTCCTCCGTTATCTCTCACTCCTTCATACCTTCCTATTTCATCCCTTGCCTTCCTTCCTTCCTCTTCACTCCTTTCTATAAAATCCACCCTCCCACTTTCATCCATCCTTTCACCCCTTTCCATCTTTTCGTTCCTCCGTCATTTTTCACTCTATTTTTCCTACTCTATATTCTCTCCCTACCTCGTCCTACAATGTTCTAAGAATTAGAACTTGTATTTCTTGTCATATCGCAAGATTCTATTAGTTAGATCTTGTAAGAATATCTATGCCGAACTTTAATTCTCATTATGTTCGACTATGGTATTATACTATCTCGCTTTGCAAAAGTTGCAGGAATGAGATAACGTCCGTCACACTAGTCATAACATGGCATAGCTACCAGGTAATTAGTTGCTCAACAGAGAGGTTGTAGAACTAGCTACCATGACTAGAATTCATTTCTACCGCGGCTAGAACTTGTATCTACCATGGCTTGAACTTATTTCCACCATGGCTTGAACTTGTTTCCACCATGACTAGAACTTGTCTCCAAAACATTCTTGGACCACATTTCCTTAAATGTGGACTACTTTTCCGTTTTCCGCCGATACTACTTAAGGACAATTTATGATAACTATTCTATTAAAATGAATTTAGACGCTCTTTCATTTTAAGAAGAAAGTTATAAATCGAATGGATCATGAATTTATAAGCTCTTGCTTACAAGAATTGGGACGCCTTTACTTGTGAGTAATGAGATATAAACAAATGAGACCAAGTATCTGGCACATGTACAAACCATTCCTACTCCGTTTGTACAACTCCTTTCCTTCCTCTTATCTTTCTCAACTCATTCTTTCCCCTACTCCTACGTTCATCTAAATCTCGGGACGAGATTTATTCTAAGGGGGTAAGACTGTAACAACCCACAAAATCTCATCACTATCATTCCCATTACAAATACCTATAGTAGGTATTTCACAGGTAAATTTTTTCTTTTTATGTGCATTCATTACTTACATGACTCTCTAGACCTGCCCACGTATCCACACAAGCCAAATAACTCAACACTCACATCTTATAAACCCATGGTATGTCAAGCATAAGATCACAACAACACCACAATAAGTAATTTACCAATCTAACACACTAAACTTACCACAAAACTATAATAAACCCTAATTAGAGCTATGTGCTTACTAAACCCTATATGTTTAACTAAACTAGTTTGAAAGTGTCCAAGGCTTAACTATGAGTTACCTTAGGAATATTAGGATACCTTAGGACTCTTAGGCAATAGTACAACCCATTAGAGCTTAGGTACAAGTCCCTTAGGCACAAAACCATAACTAGGTTATAACTTCCCGATAACTAGGTAAAACCTTCCCAAATCTTTCCCATAAGTTACCACCACTTAGTATAAACCCCTTAGGACTTAGGATTAGTCACTAGACACTCTTAGGAACCTAATATAGGCACTAAACCCTAAGCTAGAGCTTAATCACTCACTAAACCAAATTAGGACTAAACTAAACCTAAACTTAACCGTAATCCTAAAACTAAGTACCCTAAGCACCTCAAACACCTCAAGCACCTAGCCTAGCACCTTAGTCATGCTTAGCACACACCCTAGCACCTCTAAGCACCTCACACAAGAAGGTGCATCACCTACTTGTCACCTCCTTGGCTAAACCGACTCCACGGCTTCACTACCACCACAAATCACCTTAACCGCCTCTACTCAGCCCCTACCTACTCACTAGCTCCTCCTAGTCACCACCTAGCTCTGCATACTCACCCTCCCCCCTCTTCGACACCTCCTTCTTCATTTCTTGGTCGCTACTCCAAGCGTGCCCTATAAATACCCCCCGTCCCCTCTCCATTTCATTCACCCCTCTTCTCTTCTTTTCACCTCAAATCTTCTGTAGTAGTAGTAGTAGTATACGAGCTGTGGTAGACCTAGGAGTCGAGCAAACCAAGCCTTGAGGCCTTGTTTAGTCGTTTTGCCATCGAGAAAACCCTAAACCTTAGTTAGCCCCTCGTTAACCCTTCCCTAGTCAAGTAAGCCTTTCATTTTGATTCCTTTAGCTTTAGATCAGTCTTAGGATAGATATAGGTGGCCTTAGATCACCTAGGATCCCTTGCCTAAGCCTTGAACACTAGAACTAGTTAATTTTTTTTAAAACCCTAAATAGAGTGATTATATGGTTTAAGCCCTTTCCATAAGCCCAGGTAACTTAGATAAGCTAATATTAGTGAAACATAAGCTAGGAAACCTTTTTGTTTCATAAAAATATAGTTTGCATGGAATTAGGACTAGTTTTGCAAAGTTTCCCATGCATAGGGGTATATATGGTAACTTTCTAAAAATATTAAGTCTAGGGACTATTTTTGACATTTCTTAGAAGTTATAAGTATAAGGACCCTTTTTGCAAAGTTGTAAAACCCTAGGATAAAAAGTAAAATAATTATAAACTAATAAGGACTAGTTTTGCAAAAGTTATAAAATTAAGGGTATAAATGGTAAATATAGAAAATTTATAAGTCCAAGGGTCATTTCTGTCATTTTGACGAGTTTGTTGGGTTTACGATTTAAAGTGCCCTGACTCCTCAAACGATTATTGCGTATACTTCTGAATTATGATGGCCCGAACGGTGTTATGTTATAACTAAACCCTAATAACAACATAACTCAATAGTAAGGAGCTTCATGTGAGGAGTATTAACTTCTGAATTATGATGGCCTAAACAGTATTATGTTGATAACATAATAGAATAGTAAGGAGCTTCATATGAGGAGTCTTATACTTCTGAATTGTGATGGCCCGAACGGTGTTGTGTTATATCTAAAACCCTAAAAACCCTAAGAATGATTACTTAAGAAACTTAAACTAAACAACTAAAGCTTGACATACATCTACAACTACAACAACATTAGGATACGTGAGTAAGGTAGTCTAGTTTCCGAGTCACTATTTGCATCAATTAGATTTCTCTAAGCCCAGGTGAGTTTCGTAGCCTCACATCTTTTTAAATTTTCACTCTATACGTGCTACTTGCTTTACTTTAAACCGAATACAAGTCTTTTTCTTTGGTTGTTGCACGAGTAAACTAACTGCCACCGCTACATAACTAAAATTCATGAATCTAATCGTTTGGGATATTTTACCCACACGAACGCGAATATAGTTGATAGATCTATTGGAGTTTGACAACTCCCGTTGGTATTAACATCTCTCTCGATGGTACCAATAAGTACTATATTTGAACCCACTGAAGGATTTACTTTGGCAAGTTATCCTTCCCATCCACTCATGGTTGGGTCTACAGCCCCCATGACCCGGATTGTTAACGTGTGATTCATGAGTTTAGTGCAACACACCCGACTCTTGATAATTGTGCATGCATCACAATTATCACACACACACACACAACATTTTCCCATATGGGTGTAACAACGTAGCCCAAGGAACTTGTATTCACTAACACTTAAACTTATGATTCTCACTCAACAACTAGTGTTGATTTTTTAAGCATGTATCCTAGGTATATCACTATTATGGAGTTATGGCAAAAGGAGGCACTGAACTCGGAGGATTTTCAAACCGGTTATCATTCAAACCTAATATAACACTTAGACTTTGGGACCTCATCAATAGTAAAAGTATATCTTTTACTATAAAAACTCTGATAATTAAATGAATGATAACTAAATTTCTATAAACGTCTCTTTTCGAGTCGTTTTCTATTATTGTAACTGTGATTCCATGAAGTAATACCCCAACCTTAAATCCGCTACGAACTGTGAAAATGGGGGTGTTACAAAAATACCCTCACGTGCAAGGCATATGGGAGGCTTAACAGGGATTGACTCACGCCCGTCAAAGGGACCTTGGGCGATGCAAAAATGAGCAGTAGGGACCTTGGGCATATTTATTGTAAATTTAGGATTCAACGTGTATTTCTGATACAATGTTATGATCCTACATCGGCCAAGTATGGGATTGATTGATGGTTTATAAAGTCAAGGTGTCCCCTCCTCTTACAAGCTAGCTTTTTGAGTGAGTTCTACACTTGGACTTATGAACATCGATACGAGCCTAGTATGGGATAGGTTCGTATCAATTGGTATCAAGAGCCAGTCCTACCGTTCGAGGTTCCAACACTCGGAGTGGTGGCCTATGGAGTGGTGGCCTGTGGAGTGGTGGCTTGGACCCGAAAGAAGGGTGCCAACCGTGACCAACACAGCCGTGACCAACATAGCCGTGACTAACGAGCTCGGAGTGGTGGCCTATGGAGTGGTGGCTTGGACCCAAAGAGGGGTGCCAACCGTGACCAACGAGGACGTTGGTTCTTCAAAGAGTGGGGTATTGTTACGATCCCACATCGGCCAAGTATGGGATTGGTTGATGGTTTATAAAGTCAAGGTGTCCCCTCCTCTTACAAGCTAGCCTTTTGAGTAAGTTCTACACTAGGACTTATAAACATCGATGCGAGCCTACTATGGGATAGGTTCGTATCATACAAGTAGAAGAACGAACGGTGTATTTCTCTTATAAAAACTAAGTGCTTTTTAGTGTTATAATTTTTTAAGAAAAGTGTCGAGTAGGGTTCCTCAATTACGTTAACATAGTCAAAATAACAATTATTGAGTGCTTGAGCAGCCACTGCACATGTTAACATAGTAAGAATTCAGCAGCCCTGCACATGTTAACATGAAAGAATCATAATTCTTAAGTCTATCAATATTATTCCTTTTTGAATTAACTAATTATGTTTGAGACATATTAAATAAAGTATCCATTTAGCTAGCTAATAGCTTATACAATTTTAAAACTGTTCGTGCATGCATATCTATCTGTTCCATTGCTAAATATTGTCTAAACAAATATCCATTTCTATTCGACACCTGCAGTTGACCGGAGGAAAATATAATCTAATAATCTACTTGAATTATAAATTTCCTCATCCTTAAAACCTTCGGGGTTTCCATGTGTTATAAATGACTGACTTTTTTTCTTCTTGGTATCTTAACTCCATTGATTAAAAGAATAAAACAAAAAAACAAAGAGACGGCGGGAGCAAGAGCATGAACATGAAACAAGTTAAAAAAAACTGTTTCTCATGGCGGCTGGCTGGACTGTTGGTGGTGGTGTTGTTCATTGTAACAATGGCAGAGCCAGTAACAGCATCAAAGTCCAGTAATAGAAATAGCACTCTGATTAGATACTTTTGTAGTAAATATCAAGGTATAAACGGGGAATATTTCTTAAGCAACCTCAACACAACTCTTTCTAGCCTCCGTCATCAGTTACTGGTCAGTGGTGTCACACGCTATGCCACTGCACGCACTTTGCTGAATGGTGAGTCTGTGTGGGGCCTTGCCTCGTGTAGGGGATATCTCTCCACTGCCAATTGTGTTGCTTGTTTTGACTATGCTGTCGCTCAACTAAAAGTATGTGGGCTAGGCAATGGAGCTCATGCGTTTTACAATGGCTGTGAAGTCAGGTAATTAATTAGAAAAAATATTTGACTTGTTTGTGTTAGACTTGAAATTTGTTTGTTTGTTTGTTTGCTTACTATATATTAGTATATTATCACTGTCTAGTAAAAACGTATACTTTGGTATAGAGGGCCTTTTTTTGCTTCGCTTTAACTAGTTCAGAATCAATAGATAGAGTAATAAACGTGAATTTCCCCATCAATAATCTAACACACCATCTCCCAATACAGACATGAAACACAAATTCACTATGCTAAAAACAAATTATAAATATTTTCATGTGTTTCAAACCTTTTGTTGAAACTCTCATTGTGGATGCCCTTAATAGTCAACTTCAATGTTTTACAGCTAGTAATGACTATTAAAGATTAACCCTTTAAAATATTATCATACCATTTAAATTTCTAAATTAATCTTCCTTTAAAAAATTAGATAAATGAATGTTTAACATGAATACATGATATTAGATTTTATTATGGAGCTAACCCGGCTATGTACGTATTATTATTGGATTCCAAAAAGATTAGACCGTTGAATTTAAAACTTGAATTGTGTGGCTGAAAAGCAAAATTCCTGCCTGCCTGGCATCTTATTGTTTTTTGATTTCTAAAATCTAATTCGACTAGAAAAAATTCATGTCTCAGGAAAGAATGTTCACGCAAAATAATTAGGTTTATGTTGGTGTAGGTACGGAAATAATAACTTCTATGATGATTATACTAAACAAGCTGGTATAGTAATGTGTGGCAATACAACATCGCCACAGGCAGCAGACTTCAGAAAAGCGACAGACAGTTTGTTATCAGATCTTCGAACTGCAGCACCAAAAACATCAAATTTCTATGCAGCTTCCTCAAGGAGAATATCTAATGGTAATGGTAATGTGTACGCCATTGCTCAGTGCAATCTCAACTTAAGCCAGAGCATTTGTGAAGATTGCTTAGATTCCAGATATACTTCTTTAGGAGCATGTATACCTGGTACAACTGGGAGGGCTGTTGATATTGGATGTTTTATGAGGTATTCGAGGACTCCATTTTTCAGACAAAACCAGACAACTGATATAACATGCCTCCTTGGTGATGGTGAGCCTTAGTTCTAATAAGGCTAGCTTCTACGTACAAATTAAAATACTCTTTACTTTCAAATTATTGGGGTTTTAGTAAAGTTATTGTTCTAATAGAGATGGTGGCATACACCAATGTTGGTATTTTAACTTAAAAGTACGTGCTCTCATTTAGTGTTGTATGGTTGATTAATTCGACTTCCCATTTAATGATTAACAGGTGATTCAGGCAAGAAAGGATCCGTAATTGGCGGGGTTGTTGGAGGTGTATGTTTTCTATTGCTGCTACTAGCTTTTTGCTTATGGCGGCTCCGATCGGAAAGCACAAGTGGTTGCAAAAGAGGTAAATAGAAGGTGCACTAGCTAGCTAGCATGTAGTTCTCTAACTTATGCCGGCGAGTGTATCATATTTTGAATCACCTCTTTTATTAGAACCTATTTACCTCGATCCTCCTCACTGGTGATTCTGGATGTTAATTTTTTAATATTTAATTTGTTAGATAAATCAACTGGCTTAACTGAGTTGCTTCAAGATCCAGCAAGATTCAGCTATGATGATTTAAGAGTAGCCACAAATAACTTCAGCGATCTGCACAAACTTGGAGGAGGAGTGTTTGGTGAAGTATATAAGGTACTACCAGTAATGGTCAAACTATTATATACGCATAAATTTGATATATATCAATGAATATGCACTATATAATATAATACACTAATAAACAAAAGGCTTTCACCTAGTGAAGAATTTCTGACGGAAAAATTCCCTTCCGAAATCATGCTCGGAAATGCTTAGTGAAAAAAGCTTACAGATGAAAGTCTCCCTAGGAAATCCGTCACAATAGATCTAATTGAAGTGACGGAAAATTTGTTAGAATTTGTCTAATTTGGCGACAGATTTATAAAAGACCTTCTCACAGACCTTTAGTGATGGAAATTTGCGACCTTCCAATGGAGTTTCAGTTTAACTTCCTATTGAATTCCTCATTTATTGACTTTCATTCTTAGTGTATTGATAATAAAAATTCATTTATGCATAATATATATTTAGTTATTGATATTCCTGTAATTAAAAACCGTCACTGATTTATGATGGATTTTCTTTGATTTTGATTCCGTCACTAATCACTAGGAAATTGTTGCTTCAATTGTACTCATAGTCCGTAGAAAAGTTGCCTGAGTTCCGTAGGTAATGTCCTATGGAAAACTTCCCTAAAAAAATCATAGGTGTTTCATATTTCTTGTAGTATGTTTTTTCTTTGAGTAATGTAATTAATTATGGTGATATGATGTAGGGCACTCTCAAAGATGGGGATACGATTGCAATAAAAAAAACAAATATGAACTCTACCGGTGGAAAGATGCACATAGATGATGAACTTAAGATAACATTTAATGTTCATCACCGGCATATTATACGTCTTCTTGGATATTGTAGGAAAGGGCCACTCTTATTTCTTGTTTATGAGTACATGCAAAATGGTAGCCTTCATCAATTTCTTTATGGTGAGTTAAGACATTTGGTGTACCTTTACGAGTGCTTGGACTTGTAGGTGTTAAGATCACTTATTTCTTTTTGTTACTTACTTTTCATCAATAGGCGACAAATCACGGAATCTAAGTTGGAGACAAAGGTTTGAAATCATCTTCGGGACAGCAAGGGGTCTTGCATATCTACACGAACAGTACCACGTTACCATCATTCACAGGAATTTAAAAACCACCAATATTCTAATTGACAATGAATTGCAGCCTAAAATTGCAGATTTTGGGCTTATTAGACTACTGCCTGAAGACAAGACTCACCTCAGTACCAGATTGGCAGGATCCTTGTATGTTCAATTTCATGCATATAAATAGGCTACTGTTCTATGTCACTTTCATTCGGTAACGAATATCCTATAGATAACCATTGCTATTCTTAATCAGCAGGGATAGTGTTTATGCAGCACCAGAATACGCCATTCATGGACAGGTATCTGAGAAAGTAGATACATACAGCTTTGGTATTGTGGTTCTTGAAGTTATTAGCGGGAAGAGGTGCAAAGAAGTCAAAGATGACGATTTAGTTATCCCAAGCCTCCTTAATCATGTAAGCGCTCAAACAGATTGGTCACTTCTTCTAAACCGGTTTATTCGTTAATCTTAATTGTTATGAGGTCACAATGCAAACAATCAAAACTGATACACGCATAAGACTTTGTTTAAACTGAAAAATTCGTCACTAAAGGTGCGCACATGTTTCATGCGCAACTAGAAAGGTATGAGGGAAGGTCACGTTAATAAGAACATATACTGACACAAACAAAGTCGAGATCAGATTGTCATGTTCATGACCAATTTCTTTTTTTATAATTCAGTCCTATCTATGAGGATTAGTAACATTCAACAGGCCTTAATCTTTCTTAAATCTATATTAACTTATTTTCCTGTTTAATGTGTTTGATAGGCATGGGATCTATACGAGAGTGGCACACATTTGAACTTAATGGATGATCGGCTAGACCCTAACGAATATTCTGTAGAAGATGCAAAGAAGATCATAGAGATAGCATTGATGTGCACTCAGTCACGGGTGAACGAAAGGCCTGCGATGTCTGACATCGTTGCGCTTTTAAGTGAAAAATCACTATATGAAATGCCACCTGTAAGGTCTACCTTTCACGAATATAACACGGAGATTCAAAATGATACCTATTAAAAAGTTTGATAAGATCATCCAACGATACTCTTTATATATAACTCTGTTTGCTCCCCTTATAGTTCTTAATAAATATGTGTAGCTACTTGTACCCCAAAAATTGAAGAGAAGCAGTCAAAAGTTTTCTGTTGCAATTAGTTCTTTATAGTTTTTAGGACATCCATCTGTTGTTCTTCAGTTGCTAATTATTCCCCTTTCTGTTATGTTGAAAAAGGCTTTTGTTCAGCCTTAGTAATTTAATAATGCTAGTTATGGGGTTTAGAACGATGGTTTTGTAAAACGAAGTATAGCACCGCTACTTGTTACTTCTCTCTGGCGTTAAAGCAATTTCGCCCCCACCGTTCTTTCGAACAATCGTATTCTAGGTTACTGACGAATTGCCTCCTAAGATATAATGAAGCAATGTATGTAGCAATTATCAACACTACACGAAGTGGTTATAATCGGATGAACTACCGAGTTATCGAGAATTTCTAGACACTACAAATAATATCTCTATAGCAATATTATTTATAGCAATAGGGTTTACTTGCAAGAGAGCGTTTTCTGTGTTTATTTATGGAATTGGATGATCTGGAATGGCAGATTTGTGGCTGTATTAATAGGCCGGAAAGTGATTGTTCATCAACAGTTACAACCTTCCATAATGGGCACCGGGCATGTGGGTAGAACAATAGTGCAACCTTTGGCGTTTAGAAGGAATGCGACCATTTTTGGTGGCTTGTAACTGCCGCCAGAATCATACCACCACGATGGTTGGGCTATACCTGCAGTCCCTAGCCATCATGATCCTCAAAGGCAACCTGCCCTAACCGAACCGAGGGCTGTCCGTTGATTGTCGAAAAAGATTTTAACTGCAAAGTGTGCCATCAAACGTCACTCTCGCCTGTCGGCCACACGCGCTTGCGCTATGGGTGCTCCGCACCCTATGTGCCCTCCATACTTCCATTAATCAATGGAAGTAATCGCAGGTTGGAAATTCAACTTATAAACACCATTTCACTTGTTCTATCCTTTTATGTAGGATTTTCCATGTTCCTAAGACCCAAACTCAAAAGACTTTGTTGTTTTGTGTTGGTGCAACATTGACTATGTCTCCTTAACGTTTTAACGATGACAAATAAATGTTTGAGACAAATAAAATCACAAACGATAACCAAAAGCCAAGCTAGACCTAAACTGGTCCTGGCACGCCAACTAACGCGTGAGCGCACCAGCAGCGTGCCAGGTTCTTTTAAGACCCACGCTCGGATTTTGAATGCAACTTTACTCTTACACGATAAATGTGGTTCTTTTATTACAGGTATGAATATGATAATTGAGCGATTAGGTAAACTCGTTACAAGGTTTGGTCTTCGAGAGATGACCAAAACAAATTCTCCCGTTTTCCAAAAACCCCAAATCAAAACCTTACTAAATGCCTCTAGAAAAGGCAAAAACTCTTTTCTCAAACCAAAGATATTTATTTCAATATATCATCAAACGAAAGTATTCATATGACCATTATTCGTGCATACATCTTCTCTCATCACGTAACAGGTTTACTCCCTTAATGGTCAATGATGAGTGTGTAAATACTCATCATTTTTCTATCATCTGAACTGCCAAAACATCCAAAAACACCAAATAATGCATCAAAATAATGAAAATATTCCAAAAGTGTGTTTTATGTGTTCTAGATGCAAAATGTTTGAAAACAAATGAAAAACAAACAAAGTTTGCACAATTGGCAGTTTCAGTCCCTCAACTTTCACAAATTGTCAAAACTAGTCCCTGAATATTTCAAAATATGCAAAATATCATAAAAGGTCCTTGGGGATTCATAAGTTGTCAAAACAAACCCTTTGAATATCAAAAATCACAAATTTACAACTTTGGTCCCCCAAGTTTGAAAAATGTCAAAAATAGTCCTTGGTGAATTTAAAAAGTGAAAATAATCAAAAATAAACCTTGTACTATTCATCAATGACAAAATTGGTCCTTATGGTAAAAATTTGGAAAATTACAAGTTTGGTCCCTGAAGTTTCACAAGTTGGCAAAACAGGTCCCTGAAGTTCAAAAAATGGAAAAATCAAGTTTGGTCCTCACACTATTCATCATATGACAAGAATGGACCTTGAAAGAACTTTGGAAAAATGCCAAAACACACCCCTCAAAAACCCAGAAATTACAACATTAGTCCTTGTGGAGTTTATAAACCAAACGGATCCTTATAAATCCCAAAATCCAAATCCAATAAACCCATTTCCACCCCTAGCCCACTAACCCTTCTCTTCTCTTTTCTTTTTCCCAAGCCCAACCCCATAAGCCCAAACCAAATACCCCGTTTAAATATTATAACCCTTTCCCCCTTCCCCCTCTCCTTCCCCCGTTCACACCATCACCCCACCCTGCAACTTGCTCCATCACTTCACCATCCAATCCCACCGCCCACTCCACTTCACCTAACCATCACCTCCACAATAAATGCCACCACCCCCCTCTTGCAATATAAAAAACAGAAAATGGTTATAAAACCATTTTGGCGCCAAAATCTCAATCAAGGGCTAGGATCAATCTCAGAGCATCCAATGGTCATGAATTCACTCAGAGACATCCAAGGAACCCTAATCTCATGCTATAAATAGAAGAGGAGCAAGAAGGAAGGAGCATAGTCATAATTAGTTCTAAGTAGTGTCGAATTTATGTAATTTCAGTTTTTAGTTGTTTAAATTGCTTTCAAAAGCTTGTACTCTGTTTCTATAGTGTAATTGGATCTTTTAGTAATCAAAAATCTCAAGGTTTCAGTTTCAATTCAGTGTTTACAATTTCAATTTCAAATTCTGTTTTAGCTCTAATAATGCCTTAAGCTTAATGTTACTGTGTCATAAGCTCACTTAGGACTTATATAATCATAAGAAAACATAAAAAGCTAAAAAATTCAGAAAACAAAAACAAACAGGGTACCTTTGCATTTGACTGTGGAAGCTTTGGAAGTTGCCTACAATGGAGGGGCAAGATGGACTTTTACCTAGCTTATCTCTGATAAGCTAGGAGCTTGTTGAGCATAAAGAAGCTCTAGTAAAGCTAGAGTAAAGGTTTCTACTTTTCAATTTCTAAAAATTCAAGTTTTAGTGTAACTTTGCATTTTACTATATTAGTACTTATTTTAGCTTAATCTCTGTGTTTTTGTGCTTATTTTGTGTTATTTAGTCATAATATAGCTTAAAATTAAGTCCTTAATAGTTAAAATCAATTGTGCAATCAATTCTCATTTTCACTGCCAAAAATCAATCTTGATCATATTGAGTATTTGTGAACTAAACCGTTGTTTCTGTGTTCAAATCAATAGTAGATATCATAATCAGTGAATTGGAATCAAGTTTATGGATTGAATCACTCATTTGTTTTGAAAATCAACTTTGGTTCAGTTAAATAGGTGAAAATTGGATTTTCATGTTCTTGGTGTTCTAGGTTTGATTTTTATGCTTAAAGTGGTTTATCTTAGTTTGACTGATGTGTGAAATCAGTCTATAGTTAAAGAGTGTTGATTTGTTTTGGAAATTCCATTTTGAAAATATTGCAGTGTGTTTGGATTTGCTGTCATTAGTGTGTTCTAGTGTATGCTTGTTGTTGTTCTTGCTTGATACATGTCACTTAGGTCCTAATAAACTCATAACAAGCATAAAATCCAGTGGTCATTTGTAAAAAAGTCAAAATCACTTTAGAATCCAATTTCTTGAATCTGTGTCAAGTGATATGTGCTAAATCCTTGATTTTGTGTTACAAAGTTGTTAGGTTTGCTTGATTTAGTCTTATTATAGCTTATTACATCTTATTCAGTTCATAAATCAAGATCAAACTTCATAAAAGTCAAAGTTCTAAGTTTTCATAAAAAGTCAAAAATGCATGCCTGCAGTTTTTGAATAAAAAGTAGAATTTTGTCTAGGCTTTGTTATTCAGTTTCATGCTTAGTGCTTTTGGATTTTGAAACTTTGGTTGCTTATCTTTCTGTGTGATTTTTGTTGATTTTTCATTTGCTTATTTAACTG
>LBNU01024506.1:47733-60396 GCA_014162995.1 Artemisia annua | reverse complement strand
GGGTTATCGATTGGTAGATAACGGGAAGTAGGTTAGACGCGAACCGTAGATGGTCGCGAGTGTTGAAGTTGTTGCGGATGTCGAGTATTTGGAATTTTGGTATTAATTTGGCGATAGTTTATTAGTATGATTTGTGAACTTTGTGCAAGTCGGTGTCATCTTGACTTTCTAGTCACGGTTGACTCCGACAATGCCATAACATGAATATTGGATGAATTTGGACTATTGGACTATATATAAGTCGAGAAGTAATGACTCGGACTTGTGATTCGAAACAAATGGTAACTCAACTTGAGAACAACGAGAGCATGAAATATATATATAGGGAATGGAAAAGCAAAATAAAAATAATAATAATAATAAGAGTTTTCATATAGAGAAATAAATAATAACAAGTAATTTACTTGTTAATTTTCATCATAAACAACACTAATAAATAAAACAAAGGTTTTATAATAAAAGAGTTACCAAATGTTTCGAGGGCACGCGAACCTAGTAGTGCCATATGTGATAACTAAATAATCATTGTGTTATTTATTGCGAGTCACGGATATTTGACATTAATACATCTAGTTTACATAGTTAACGAATCTGATGAGAACTCGATAAGTATGTCGGAAGGATCTAATAATGGATAATATATTCTACGACCCCTTAAGTGGTGATGTAGTCTTGGAGGAATAAGTGAGATGTATGCATAGTGAAGATTATTGGGGTGACTAGTTTGATAAGCTTTGACCATATTATTTGATGACTTAGTAGGCTATAAGAGCTTGTCACATGAATTGTTGTGGTTTTATTTGGAGAAGTTCTTTGGAAGCGTGAGTTCACTTGAGTCTTGTTGAGTCGACACCACACATACACATGGATACCAAACACTAAAACAAATTTGAGAAAGAGATTTTCGGAAAAATGGAAATGGAATACGTTCGGGATTGGGAAATATTTATTTGAAAATTTTACTGAAGCGTATTGATATTATTAGGTAGTGCCGAGTCAGTAGTCGCCGTTGCATGATAATTGACACCTTCTTGTTTCTGTTGATTCTTATGCTGTTTGCTGGACCTGAGGTGAGTTTATAGCCCCACTTTTACTCGCATTTATTTTCGAATGGAAAAAATCGACCCTCGACCAACGCCTGCCAAGCTGCCAAGCCGAAGTCCTTCTATTGAGATAAGTTTTAAATAATATGAGTATGAATAAGTAATGCGATATGATTGATATGCCTTGGAAATTATAGGAAGTATTGATTATGGTTTGAGTTACGGGTTGGTTTAACATTAATAAACCAAACCGCAATAGTTATCGGACCCCTTGGGTTGACGAACCCAATTGGGCCGATAAGTATGGCGGTGGAAATTTATTAGCGTATGACCCACCCTTATGACTCGTAGATTGCGTGTGATATCCTGAATATGATAATTATATATCACCGTTGTCATAGACCGTATATCCTCCCTATCCAGCCCTCACTAATCGATTCTAGAGCGGTAACATACCCATATGTTCCGTCATATTCCTTATCAGTTAATGTTGAGATCGGACATTCGTCCTATTATTCTGAAATGCCATCTAGCATCATCGGAGAAACCACCTTAAAGCTATTGCGTTAAGAGTACGAATAGTTGTGGAATTGATTGTTGCGAACCCCGAGTCGAATAATTCCCGGTTAGATATCCTAGCTTTTAGCTACCAACGCCGCTTCTATTTGCCGTTGATGAAATTTGGAGATCTGGTATCGACACGATAGTGATGGATGCTCATACTAGTGCCGCGCGGGCACATCTAGCTGATGCTATTCACAAAGGTTGTTGTGGTCAGCCTTAGCCATTCAAGCTAAACTACGAACAACCAGGTCCCACCAAGACGTGTGGCGAACTTCATGACCCGCGAACGATGCCTGTAAGGGAGCGTATGAGGGGTTATAGAGTCGCATGGAAATTGAATTGGAGGGATTGAGGAGGTTGTTGTCCTGATGCATTGAGAAGGAAGGAAATCCAAGGCGAAGGATGCCTTGTTCACTCGATAGGAGCATTGAGGTGACTGATTCTATGTTTTGAGGAGAATCGAAGGCGATATTTATTAGAAACTACTCATTTGTGGTAAAGTGAGAGCGATAAGAGATTGAAGTATGGAATTATGAGGCGAAAGGCATCGACATGCCAAGCTGAGCCTGTAGCTTCCAGGAGCTGTCACTACGGTGACTTGAGATAGCTCATACCGAAGCGCATTAGATAGAACACTAGATGGAAGGATTGCTTTCATCTAACGAGGATGACGTGTTACCTGGTGATCAGCTACACATCATAGTACTTTGGATATCTAATGGAATGAAATACGACTAAGGAAGTGGTTGACAACAAGAGGTAGTGGGAAGACCACTCAAAGAACGAGAAGTCGAATTTTGAAAGCACGAGATGAGAGGTACTGAGCTACAAACCTACACTCATCGCTTCTTTGAGTTATTCCAATAGTGCCCTGAAATGGTTAAGAGTGAGGCTTGTGAAATCGAGCGTTACATTGAAGGATTGTCTTAACCAATCCGAGACAATGTAATCTCGGCTGAGACAACTAGCCTACACGACACCATGAAAGACACGGGCTTGTATGGACCCATTAGTTGGTGATGCTGTCACTGAGATAGCGAAAAACAAGAGGAAATGGGAAGAATTCGTAAAAGGTGAGAGAAAACTAGACGGATGACAAGAAGTCGTTGAGGCTCATGCTATCAAAGCTAGAGAAAAGTAGAGTTACACTGAGAATCAACCTAAGTGCGACCGTTGCGAGCTCCGCCACTCTGTTCGGTGTGCTGAGACATGTCGTAAGTGTTGTAGGTTGGACACTTAGCTAGAGACCATAGATCTAAGACCCATGCATTGGTTCAGATAACCTTTGAGTTAGATCTGAAGGCTANCAAGAAGTCGTTGAGGCTCATGCTATCAAAGCTAGAGAAAAGTAGAGTTACACTGAGAATCAACCTAAGTGCGACCGTTGCGAGCTCCGCCACTCTGTTCGGTGTGCTGAGACATGTCGTAAGTGTTGTAGGTTGGACACTTAGCTAGAGACCATAGATCTAAGACCCATGCATTGGTTCAGATAACCTTTGAGTTAGATCTGAAGGCTAGTGTCGCAAGTGTTAAACGAAGAAAGAAGGAACATTATGTGAATAAGTATTGGAAACCGTGGACACGAGGGAGTTGTAGAGCTAAAGGAAAATCGAGAAGGAAGAGAATACCTGGAGTAAGACGGGACGTCAAGGAATGATTTTCCTAGGAATAACCGTAAGTAGAAATTCGAGACCCTCGTGATATGCCTGCAAGAATCGTGCGAGCTTAGGACTCTCTTCTATCCGTTACCTTTTCTATGATCGTTTCTTATTCATCCTTGCTAGTATCTAATGCTTCACTTCATCTACTGTGACTGTTTATATCATTACCTCCTATCAACTGCTATTATCAACTTGAATACGATTCTCAAACCTGAAAAAGTTGATCACTCGTTCTTGTAACTAAACTCAGCATGACATCATTGGACCTCAATTATACAAAGACTGGCCACCTAGGTATAATTCAGGTAGGAATCATGTGATGCTAAGAGTAGTTGCTTTAATCCTCATCGAGAAATTAATTTTTCTCATTCCCTATCCAAAAGCTTTCATTTAAGAGTGATTTTATTCCCTACCGTCCTATGAAACCCAGCCATAATCGACGCCATACTATGATTCCAAAGATTCTATTACGCTAACTTTCATCCTGGAAAGAGAAACTCTTTTGCATAGCGTCGTATGCAACCCTACCTTTCCGATAATTCTAGGAACCTGAGCAATACATAGACGAAGACTTCGAGTTGGACGAATTCCTGATGACTCATGATCTCGTAAGTGGTAAAGAGATGTGCTTGCTTGTAGCAAACATGTCATACGCTACGAGGATTAAATTCCGGGAGCAATTAACTTATAGTAGAAGCAAGTGAACACCTGCCTTGTCACTGAGGAGAAGGAGAAGAATGAAAAACGTAGAGAATACGTGCCGATCGTTCGGATTCCCCAGGAATAGTCCTAGACGACTTGCCGGAATCCCACCTGTTAGACAAGTGAAACTTCAGATCGAGTTAAGATCTGGTGCTGCATCCGTAGCCTAAATACCTCACCAAACCGCCGTATTGAACTAGAAGAGCCTTCGAAAAGATTGACAGGGTTGTCAAAGAAGGGGGTTCACGCGGCCGAGTTTGTCAACATAGGGAGCTCTGGTGAGACCTATAAGGAAGGAGAATAAATGTTTCCGCGTATACCCAAACTGTCGAGAGTCGAATAAGCTTCCGATGAAAATTCGATGCCCGTTACCGAAGGTATATGATCTGTTCGATCAACTCCGATGTTCGAGCGAAACGTCAAAGGAACAACCCACGATTTGGATGCCGCCAGCAGCGATGGATTGGGAAGAGAGATGGCGCGAAGACTACGTTCATACTTGTGGTGGAAAGTGTGTCTGGTGGTTAGCCGTCGCCCAACCGCCTCCAGGAATAGCTGATGAGAAACTCTAATAGGATGGGTTGCGATAGTATTCAACCCCATATATCCTAAAACCTCCGAGACAAGTGCGTAGAGAAACACGGACCGAGTGTGACATCATAACAGCTAGAGAAGGAGATAGCTATAATATGAAACTCTGTGAGTATGGATTCGATTGGACCGTAAGATCTCTTGGTCATGCAAATTGCATTTCTGTGGATCTCATCAAGAGTTGGTCAATCAAGGGTGGAGAATTCCCCTGCCAGTCTGTATGAGAGACGTCAATAAAGGGGAATTGCTGAGAGATATCGGAGAGCTAACGAAAGTCTCCCGAGATAGCAAAGCCTTGATAGATTGAACCTAGGAGAGGTAAAGGGTAAATAAATGGAAAGTAGGAGGGAAGTAGAATAACTTCCAAAGATAGAACGGTGTAGTACGCCTGTTCTTATTATTCAAAGGAAAGTGCAGACATGGTTGCAAAGTGGTTGCAAAGTCTTGGTGTTTCGTGAGAAAATCGAGGAACGTTTTGATATGAATGGAAAGGAAGCAGGATAACTTCCCAGGAGGGAACGGTGAAGAACACCTATCCTAGCTGTTTCAGAGAAATGTGTAGACGCTATTATAGATTTCGATGTTTGTATAAAGATTTCTGAATTGTTTGATGTGAATGAAGGAGGAGTAGATTACGTCCCTCGCCAAATTGGTATGTGCGAGAGAAGTCATGTAATTCGGGAATGAACATTGGGTGCAGTTGTACTTGCACCCAGAATCTGGGAGACCTTACTGGTAGTGTACAAGGTGTATAGTATACACCCAACATGAGGGTACGACATACCCTAAACCGGAAAGAACGGACCATCGAGGTAGAGTAGTTAGAGACAACTACATGGTGGTAACTACTGCAAAGATTTGCTATTATAGGTGTAAGGAGAATGTGTTGCTGACGCTTTTAGTTGAGCAGTATGTACGCACATTGAAACCGCCTGGTGAACAGTGACTTTTGGCCGTAGGTACCTATTCGTTGTTTTGAGCAATTCCTGAGTTGAGCCAAATCATCGACGACGTTAAATTCTTATTTCTCAAAAACTTGATACACGGTCTAATCTAGTGACAGTTCTTGTTTGATGAGTTGCGAGATTAAGCTAAAATCAAGTTGTTACGGGGTTTAAGGTTTCAGTGATTTTGCTCGAAGATGGAAAGGCTTATTCCATCGAAATGGGCTACCCGATGCCTTTGATTAACACAATGGGATTGTCAAAAGAGAAGAATTGACAGCTATGAGAACCTTTTCTGTAGGTTGGAGAATAGGAATGGATACATAGACTGTTCAGATGGAACCTTATCCTTTAAGGATAAAAGTTGGACACCTTCTCGCAGAGTATCCAAGGTTGGATAGTGCACGAGAGCACGAATGAGGATACTCTAGTCATTTCGAATTGGATAAGATGTATTAAGATGTATTAAGATAAGAAGTAACAGTATTGATGACCGAGCATAGAGGTTGACATTGCAATACATGTCAACGAATGCTAAGAGTGTCAAGAGACAAACGTCGGACACTAGAGGTCGTTACGTTTTGTAACAATTCAAATTTCAAGTCATGAGTGGAAGAGGACCACTATGGAACTGTCATCAAATTTCCAAGAACAGATAGTGGTTGTAATACCATCTGGGAAATTATGATCACCTTATTGAATCTAGTCATCTTTGCGTTATTGACAAGTAATAGTATGGACGAAATTGATCGTTATTCTTGAGTGAAGTTGACTTCCGGGCATAGAGTACCGATTTCTATCACATCTCGTGAAGACTGTTGTTTATGCTGAATTTTTGGAAATCTCTACAAGATGACCATGGGGACGAGTGGTAATAGGAGTGTTACGTAACCTCCCCAATCAGATGGTCAGAGTAAGAGAACCATTCGTACGTCGAGAATAAAGCTTTGAGCTGTCATTAGTAACTTTGAAAGGAGGCTGGGAGAGACACCCACCTCTCCCCAAACTTTCCTAAGGTAAGGAGAACGACCTGGTGTCAAGATTATACCGTTCAGGACTCGTTATAGTCGAATGTGTCGACATAAATCTCGCTGAACCAGAATTGGGGACAACATATTCGCTATTATGACTTTCATTCGTGAGACCGTTGAAATGAATATTAAGAACTGAAAGGTAGAGCAAGAGAATGATGAAGGTATCACCTAGAGATGGTGGAATACGATGAGTAAACGTGAGAAATTTAATCTCTGCTATTCTGTTCGTTTAAGAATTCTCGTTGGAATTTGAATTTGTGACACTCGTTCTTGCATCGGGACTTGGCAAAGCCCGCAAGAGTCGTGAAGAATAATCTAGAAAGACGCTTTCGGCAGAGATTGCCACTGCAAATCCGAAGATTTTCTGTTCCATGATGACGAACGTCAACCTCCATNCGCTTATTAGGACCAAAGTTTCACTCCTAAATAATGTAAAAAATTTTAAATCTGCGCTAAAATTACCCTAACGAGTGTTTCTCTCAGTTTTATTACACAATTAATATCAAACAAGCAAAAATCAAGCATAATGGCATCTTATGAGGTATCATTAATCTACCCTTATTTAACCCCCCCCCCCTTACACTTAAGTTGAATATTGTTGTGACAACTGGTAAATTTGAGAACCTGATTTGAACTACGATTTATAATTTAAAACGAATCGTTAATTTTATTGAAACGGTTTTCAGAAATTACGGGAATTGGCGATTGACTATGTGGAATATTATGTGTTTGGTTGCGATAATTAGGCACTACTTCGACTCTGGCACTAGGGAACCTAATAATATGAAATATATAAAGTTTTGTTACGAAAAATAAATAGAGGCGTATTTATGTTCACGTTTTGTGGAAAAACCTATTTAAAAATGAGGACGCACTTATAAACGCGTGTTGAGAACTTTTGAAAATAAAAATGAGCTCGGGAAGTAAAAGTCGGGATTTAATAAGAAATGGTTACGTTTTATTCTTATAAACGTGTTTATTATCAAATTTAATGGAAAAATGTATTTAAAGTGGATGGTGACGATTGAAAAATTTTTCGGCAACGTTTAGTAATTGTTTCGTGAATAAAAGTATACTTTCGGGAGAGTTTACTAAAAATTTTACCGCAACTCCTTGTTTTGACACCCTTTTTGAAAATATATTAGACATGGGGACTATTATGCAATTTTCGGGTATAACAACCCTAAACCTAAAACCTCCCCTCAACATTTCCTTCTTCTTCATCTATCTCACCCTCTCTCTTTTCTCTCTTCACCTCAGCCGCCGGCCAACCCCACAGCGCCGCCACCGCTGTCTTCCACCACTCACCACCACCTCCATATTATTCCTCATCTTATTCTCTACACATCTATATGCATCACGCGCCACCAAAACCCCTCCACCACCACTTTTGTTCACTACCGCCGCCAAGAACCACCACCACCATTATTAACCTCCAAAAATATTTTAGATCTATTGAAGAAAGGTAAGGAAAACGCGTTTTCACGCATTGTTTGACTCGGTCACAAGTCAAACCCGCGATAACTTGTGATATTGGGTTGAAAACTAAAAGGGTTTTGATGTTTTTGTTAAATAGAAACGTTTTTGATTTGATATAACTTGTTGGTATCCATTTTGTGCCGTGTTGTGTGTCGGGTTGAGTACCACCGTGCGTTTAGCTCACGTTATGCTTAGTATTTCAGTTCTAGTTGTCGTTGTTGTTTAAACTTTGGTATTCAGGATGTTTATTCTTGTTGTTGTCTTGGCTGTGTCGAGTGGGTTCACACCGTGAGCCTAAGCTCATGGTATACATGATGTTGTTCAATCTTGTGGTTTGTTGGTAACTTTTGGTTTGGAGCTGAGGGCTAGGACTAGATTTTTGGGCATAGTCTTGATGAATGGGTGACATCTTGATGGTATTGTTGTTGTTTTCGTGGTGGTAAGCTGCCGTAGAATAAGCCGAGACCCTAGGCCAGGAGATTGTTGGCGATTAGTGTTATAGCTTTTGTGGTAATATTGGTTGCTTGGTCACAGTGGTAATAATGTTGGTTGATATAAAATGGGAATTGATGGGGTATCGATTGGTAGATAACGGGAAGTAGGTTAGACGCGAACCGTAGATGGTCGCGAGTGTTGAAGTTGTTGCGGATGTCGAGTATTTGGAATTTTGGTATTAATTTGGCGATAGTTTATTAGTATGATTTGTGAACTTTGTGCATGTCGGTGTCATCTTGACTTTCTAGTTACGGTTGACTCCGACAATGCCATAACATGAATATTGGATGAATTTGGACTATTGGACTATATATAAGTCGAGAAGTAACGACTCGGACTTGTGACTCGAAACAAATGGTAACTCAACTTGAGAACAACGAGAGCATGAAATATATATATAGGAAATGGAAAAGCAAAATAAAAATAATAATAATAAGAGTTTTCATATAGAGAAATAAATAATAACAAGTAATTTACTTGTTAGTTTTCATCATAAACAACACTAATAAATAAAACAAAGGTTTTATAATAAAAGAGTTACCAAATGTTTCGAGGGCACGCGAACCTAGTAGTGCCATATGTGATAACTAAATAATCATTGTGTTATTTATTGCGAGTCACGGATATTTGACATTAATACATCTAGTTTACATAGTTAACGAATCTAATGAGAACTCGATAAGTATGTCGGAAGGATTTAATAATGGATAATATATTCTACGACCCCTTAAGTGGTGATGTAGTCTTGGATGAATAAGTGAGATGTATGCATGGTGAAGTTTATTGGGGTGACTAGTTCGATAAGCTTTGACCATATTATTTGATGACTTAGTAGGCTATAAGAGCTTGTCACATGAATTGTTGTGGTTTTATTTGGAGAAGTTCTTTGGAAGCGTGAGTTCATTTGAGTCTTGTTGAGTCGACACCACACACACACATGGATACCAAACACGAAAACGAATTTGAGAAAGAGATTTTTGGAAAAATGGAAATGGAATACGTTCGGGATTGGGAAATATTTATTTGAGATTTATGCTGAGGCGTATTGATATTATTATTAGGTAGTGTCGAGTCAGTAGTCGCCGTTGCCAGAAAGTTGATACTTTCATTGCTTCTGTTGATATTTATGCTGTTTGCTGGACTTGAGGTGAGTCATAGCCCCACTTTTACTCTTGAACTTTGTTTTCAATACTTGGGGTGAGAAACGTGCAAATTGCTTTATGTGGACTATTATCGCTTTTTTCTTTCTCTTAAAACTTGCTATGCGATAGAACTAGAGAGCGAGGCCTAGACTAGATCTAGGTAAGCTGAGGCATGTCATATCCTTACGCATGTGGGTATGTTGTATCCTTACGCATACAGATAAATTTTGATTTGGTGAATCCCTAAAGTCGTAGCATGGATCCTTTAGGATGATAATATTAAGTGAATCCCTAAGGTTGTAGCATGGCTCCCTTAGGATGACTATAGTGTGCACCTATAGGATTATGATGGAGCGGAGGGTATCCGCAGGTTTGTTTGTGGCCTAGTCTAGCTAGCAAGCGTTTTGCGTATATGTCCACTTGATTTAACTATGAATTTAAACCTATGATCTCACCAGCGAAAGCTGACTTTTAGCACGTTTTCTCAGGTAATTAAGTTATGTTCTTGGATGCTCGAAGATGCATGCTTGGAAGGCTGGGCAAGGCGATTTGGTTAAAGGATCTATTTTTCTAAAACTATGATATGTATTTGTGGACCTACGTTTATTAATTTTGGGCCTTACTTTGGATAAATTTGGGATATATGTAAACTCAAAATCCCTTTTGGTTGTGTTTTACTTATGTTTACTTCATCTCGTTCTTTTATGTCTTGTGTTGGATACCAATCCCCGTAGCACCCCGAAAGCTTGAATAGTCTTCCGCTGTACTAAATTTTGGGGGTGTTACAGATTGGTATCAGAGCCAAGGTTATTGAGAACTAGGTAATAAAAACCTAAACAATAACCGATTTTTATAGAAAGCGATCCTCGACCGACGCCCGCCAGCCCGCCAAGCCGAAGCATCTTATATTGTATGTGAGATATTATGAGATGACGATGTGATGTGAACTATTATATGAGACCCTTGTAGAGGGCGACTCATGGGGTGATTTATGTGATTGTGATATGATTGATGTGTCTTGGAAATTATAGGAAGTATTGATTATGGTTTGAGTTACGGGTTGGTTTAACGTTAATAAACCAAACTGCAACAGTCATCGGACCTTTTGGGTTGACGAACCCAATTGGGCCGGTGAGTATTGCGGAGGAACTTTATTAGCGTATGACTCACCCTTATGACTCGTGAGTTGTGTGTGATATCCTGAATATGATAATTATATATCGTTGTCATAAACTGTGTCTCCTCCCTATCCAGTCCTCACTATTCAATTCTAGAGCGGTAACATATCCATATGTTTCCGTCATATTCGTTATTAGTTAATGCTGAGATCGGACATTCGTCCTGTTGTTCTGAAATGCCANTTGTGTGTGATATCCTGAATATGATAATTATATATCGTTGTCATAAACTGTGTCTCCTCCCTATCCAGTCCTCACTATTCAATTCTAGAGCGGTAACATATCCATATGTTTCCGTCATATTCGTTATTAGTTAATGCTGAGATCGGACATTCGTCCTGTTGTTCTGAAATGCCATCTAGCGTCGTCTAAGAAACCATCTTAAAAACTATTACGCCAAGAGTGTGAATAGTTATGGATTGATTGTTGTGAATTCTAAACCGAAAGGTTATCGGTTAGATAACCTAGCTTCTTTAAATAGCTACCGTCATCATCTAACGCCGCTTCGATTCGCCGTTGATGAAATTTGGAAGATCGTATATCGACAATTGAATGATCGTGCTTAATTGGAAGTTTCGCTTACACATTAATCATGTTGTTTATCACTATAACCGTGGTGACTATTCACTAGTCTCGTATGGAACTTGCGAGAACCTCGTTCCAAATCCCGATGTGCGACGAATCCAAGCACCTGTTTACTAGGCGGAGTTGGAACCTACAATCGTTGAGTGGAATAGTATTCTTAATATCGTGTTTGAAATTCATTCCTTTAACGACGAGGAGCAAAGTTTTTGTGCGATGTTATCCCGATATTCGAATCGTATAGTTCGTTGACTGCCCGTGGGGACAGATTAATAGCCCCGAAACGAGACTTAGATATTGGACTATATATAAGTCGAGAAGTAATGACTCGGACTTGTGACTCGAAACAAATGGTAACTCAATTTGAGAACAACGAGAGCATGAAATATATATATAGGAAATGGAAAAGCAAAATAAAAATAATAATAATAAGAGTTTTCATATAGAGAAATAAATAATAACAAGTAATTTACTTGATAGTTTTCATCATAAACAACACTAATAAATTAAACAAAGGTTTTATAATAAAAGAGTTACCAAATGTTTCGAGGGCAAGCGAACCTAGTAGTGCCATATGTGATAACTAAATAATCATTGTGTTATTTATTGCCAGTCACGGATATTTGACATTAATACATCTAGTTTACATAGTTAACGAATCTAATGAGAACTCGATAAGTATGTCGGAAGGATTTAATAATGGATAATATATTCTACGACCCCTTAACTGGTGATGTAGTCTTGGAGGAATAAGTGAGATGTATGCATAGTGAAGTTTATTGGGTGACTAGTTCGATAAGCTTTGACCATATTATTTGATGACTTAGTAGGCTATAAGAGCTTCTCACATGAATTGTTGTGGTTTTATTTGGAGAAGTTCTTTGGAAGCGTGAGTTCACTTAAGTCTTGTTGAGTCAACACCACACACACACATGGATACCAAACACTAAAACGAATTGAGAAAGAATTTTGAAAACGGAAACGGAATATGTTCGGGATTTGGGAAATATTTATTTGAAAATTTTACTGAAGCGTATTGATATTATTAGGTAGTGCCGAGTCAGTAGTCGCCGTTGCATGATAATTGACACCTTCTTGTTTCTGTTGATTCTTATGCTGTTTGCTGGACCTGAGGTGAGTTTATAGCCCCACTTTTACTCACATTTATTTTCGAATGATTTCTAAACTTGGGGGAGAAAACATGCTACCCATTTCTTGGACCTGCTATAAATTGTTTTGCTATTGTGT
>LBNU01024506.1:25737-37030 GCA_014162995.1 Artemisia annua | reverse complement strand
AAAAGGGTGCGTTTGGGGGAGGGTTACCGAGCAAAAAGGACAAGGAAAATATGGGTAAGGTGGTGGTGGCTTGCGGTGGTGGCGGTGGTGTAAGGTGGAGCGGCGGTGGTAATGAGTTAGGGGTGTTCGGGATGGTTTTGATTAAATCGGCTTGTACTTTTGGAACGAGCACGTCCCGATCTACAAAATATAAAAAGTTAGGTTTTTGGGTTGGCCGGAATATTTTCCGGTGGCCGGAAAATGTGGCGGCGGTGGGGGGTTTGGCCGGTCGGAAAAAGAAAAGAGGGAAGAGAAAAGAGAGAGAATTTAGAGTGAGAAAAAGTGTGTGTGTTTTTAGAGAGAGAGAGAATGGGTGGAAATGAGGTTATTAGTGGGGTATCTATATGGGAAAGTATAGGGTGGGTTTTTAATTAATGGAAGTATAGGGTGAGTTTTGTAAAATAACTCAAGGGACTAACTTCGCCAAATAGCTAAACTTCTCATAAAAACGGTTCGGGGCTTAAACGACATAGCAAACGGACTCGAAAAATTACGAAATTTGCGCCATTGTTCACGAAATAATTTTTCCAATAAAATCAAGCATAAACTTCAGAGTTTTTCTCAAACTCAAAATAAATCAAATAATTTGGCAAATGAAACAAATTCGAGTATCCTAGGTTGTGCTGAGTAAATTAAGGAATAAATTCTCGTTCCTATTATATCTCACGCTTCTCAAACCCAATTTAACATGCATTAAAGTTTTAAAAGTGGTTCAGGCACGAAAATAGATGTTTGGCTAGAAATGGGTTTTAGGAAAAGTACTAGGTGTTACATATAGTTTATTCAATTTAAACATATCTAATATGCATTTTTATTGTATATATTTTTAGAATATTAATGGCTTTATTTACCTTCCCAGATGCATGCCACTCACTCTTTAATCATGTGCATTATGATTTTGTGGAAGACTGCAGCTATGCTTGCCCTCTGTGCTTTAAGTTGGTCTATGATATGTCGAAGTGTTGGGAGAAACTTGATATATAAATTGCAGCAATACCAATGCCTGAATTTTATCAAGACAAATTGGTATATCATCTTTCTTTATCCATGTTTTGAGCTTTTTAATGTTAGTATTTTGAATTTTAAATCTTCTCTTTTGACCCGTAAGTGATCAAATAATCAGCTTCATTTTTATTTAATTCTTAACTAATGATTTGACCCTAAATAGTAAGAACGAGTTTCACTTTTCGTTGTTCACTACTTGAAAGCACAATAATCAGATAGTAACCTTCAAAACTCATTGCCAAACACCATGTAAAATTTGTGTGCTTTGAAACTCTATTTAATCTTTTTTTTTTCTTTTCTTTTTTTTCATATTCATTGAAACTTGGAGAATATTAGCTCAAATGGTATCCCAAAGGAAGTTCCATATACTACCATGTCATTTACATGCTTTCACTTGATGATATTGGCTATTTCATAACAGGTTCACGTGAGCCCGTATGAAAAGATCATTTCCCTGGGCCTATTGTATTATCTAAGCAGATTGGACCAGTACCTCTGGCATTATTCATAATCCTCTATAGTATGACATGTTTATTCACGAGTGTAAAGTATTGTTTTTGTTGTAGTTGATCCTACAATTATAGGTTGAGCATTAGGGTGTTTGGGATTGCTACTTATTAAACTAATTTTATTTGGTCATTATGTTTCATTTTCCAAAACCTTTTTAGCTCGCTGACCGGTTCGTGTAACAATACTAATATTATTGTAAATCTATTTTCATAGTTTCAATTCAATATGAAATGACACTGGCGTTGACGTTACTAAGTACTTATTCATTTACATTTTACTTTCAAAACCAAGCCAGCCTTGTCAAATGTACATTTATTTTGCACGTTCTTTGTCACCTTTGTCGTTTAAGTGAGAGCCGGATTTGACCATCATCAGGTATTTATTCTATTAAAGCCTCACTGAAGACGTGCTGATTTCGCAACCTCTTGTGTGTTTGTCAACATCCGCTTCATAAGCTATACACCTTTAAAATGCTATGAGATTCGTTAACCTATGTTGTTACATATGTTATGAACTGATAAATCCCCAAAGCTATTTATTAACCCAAATAGATATTATTATTAGATGATTCAACCTTTTCTATCTAACTCGAAGATGCTTGATATTCCTATTTCTGAATAAATACAACCACTAAATACTAATTGCTCTTAAGTTATCGCTGCAAATCCTTGACTCTATTACAGCATCTTATGTACACTGGGACAGTCTTATTCAGTACCTTCAATGCATTTAGTTTCTTATATGAGTGTTTTTATTTATTTATTTGGACATTTGCATCAATGCATGTATTTTCTTATATCAGTTTTATGTCAATCTAAAAAAAACTTAACCCAAAACCCAATGCAAGCTGCTACCCTTTGGCCTTCGGGTGGCAATACCCATCATCTACAGATTTTGGTCATGGACTCCACACCTTTTCCCATATGAAGACACCACAGGAGCATATCTCGGTGACGATAAAACTCAGGAAACCTGTTTTTGGGTGTTTCCAGTGACGGACGGGTGAGTTACTTTTATTCCATCTCATAATACCTATCATCCGATGATTATATCAAAGGCAACTAATGTCAGTCCGTATCTTGGTATACATATTTGCAGGTTGAGTTCACGCCAACTTGGTCCCAAGTACTGAACTACCATTCCCTACTAAGGTATGTACACTCTTTACTTCTCAACATTTTTCGTACAACCAAATCTATAATGCATCTTGCAAGAAGTAAGTATTGCTTGCTTCCTTTTTTTCTGTACTTCCATCACTTGGGCGAACGCGTAGCCATGATTTTGTAAAAAATGTCGTGGAATTTCATATCCTTCCAGGTGGCTGTGAGCGTGTGCACCAAACAGCAGCTGACAAAGGGAAACAACCAGTACAAGGTAACACGATGTTGCTAATTATTGTAACATTTTGATGACTTATTGAATTAATGAATCAGATTCTATGGCATCCTTATCTGGCACTATTGTTGTTTTAGGTGCAGCTGTCGGCTTCAACCACTGAAACGGCGGATGGTCAAGTGACAACAACAGCATCAGCTGGCTACCAAGGTGAGCCATATGCAGATGATGTGAATTCACATGTACTTTTCTATTCCTTTTTGTAGACCAACTAGCTTTTCTTTACAGTTGTTTTAATAGCACCGTACTCTTTGACTTGGTTGTTTTAAGTATTGTGCTTTTTCTATACGTGTGAACACCGAAACTGTAAATGATAGCTTCATTTTTCTTATGACAAAGATGGTGAGTTACAAGGTATTTTCTTGGGAACTGTGGTTCTTTTAATCTTTTATGTGAACATCACAGTCAGCTCTCAGTTGCCCTCGATGTTCAGTGAGTATTCAAACTTTTGAGCTACCTTCAATAAGTTCAATCGGGTGATGGGATGGCGAGCCTGTCAAAGCATGATATTGTTGGAAGGAAATGCCTGATTTATTACAACCTTATTTTCTTCACTCTTTATTTCAAAACTAATTTTTGCATCAGAAGTTGTTTAATATTAAGTATAAGGGTTAAAACATGATAAAAATGTCGATATATGAGCTTTAAAAATTTCAGACAGAAATGACGACAGCTGAGAAGGAACTTGACCAGAACACTNGATGTTGCTAATTATTGTAACATTTTGATGACTTATTGAATTAATGAATCAGATTCTATGGCATCCTTATCTGGCACTATTGTTGTTTTAGGTGCAGCTGTCGGCTTCAACCACTGAAACGGCGGATGGTCAAGTGACAACAACAGCATCAGCTGGCTACCAAGGTGAGCCATATGCAGATGATGTGAATTCACATGTACTTTTCTATTCCTTTTTGTAGACCAACTAGCTTTTCTTTACAGTTGTTTTAATAGCACCGTACTCTTTGACTTGGTTGTTTTAAGTATTGTGCTTTTTCTATACGTGTGAACACCGAAACTGTAAATGATAGCTTCATTTTTCTTATGACAAAGATGGTGAGTTACAAGGTATTTTCTTGGGAACTGTGGTTCTTTTAATCTTTTATGTGAACATCACAGTCAGCTCTCAGTTGCCCTCGATGTTCAGTGAGTATTCAAACTTTTGAGCTACCTTCAATAAGTTCAATCGGGTGATGGGATGGCGAGCCTGTCAAAGCATGATATTGTTGGAAGGAAATGCCTGATTTATTACAACCTTATTTTCTTCACTCTTTATTTCAAAACTAATTTTTGCATCAGAAGTTGTTTAATATTAAGTATAAGGGTTAAAACATGATAAAAATGTCGATATATGAGCTTTAAAAATTTCAGACAGAAATGACGACAGCTGAGAAGGAACTTGACCAGAACACTAACTTTGTTTGGAATCGGATTCAAGAAAGTGGAAAGGAAGTTGAACCACTTTATGGACCTAGGTATACAGGAACCTGAAATGATCATTTGGTTTATCAGGTATTAAACTGTTTTATAAATGCACGAGTTCATCCATGGAAGCAAATGGTCGAAGAAATATACCAAGAAGATTATGCAATGGACTCCAGCCCTTCATTAGAACTCACACCCAAAAAACTTTTGATTGATTCTCTATTCAAGAAGTCATCTTATCGATTTTTATCTGCTAAATTGTATATATATGTTTTTTTTGTTTTTTTTAATTGAATTCAAACTACCCGAGGTCACGTATCCATCTTCTTTGTTGGTACAGGTGCAATTACAGGAGCTATTACAATTTACAACACCTCTAGATGTAATAAAGACTAAATTGATAACCCATATACAGTTGCTAAGTTTATCTACTCACATTTCATCTCCGATTATTTCTTTTCTTATAGCCAGATAGGTATATTGCGGATATGAGCCCAATGACCAGAACAATTACTTTAATAGGCTATAAACTATATTGGATGAACTGTTCAAATGTATGGTATTGCAAAGTTACATTTTTTTTCATATGGGCCGCATACTTAAGGGGTTCATATGAAGGGCCAACTGACGCTTAGATATATCAGCTTATTATTATCACTCTCACACTGAGTTGTAGCAACATTTCATGGGCTGGATAGGATGAACGAGAAGACGTCTCAGTGTGGAGCCTAAATATAAAATCGTTAAGCAGTTCATCACTAACTGTGGTTAATTAGTAAACGGCTGGAATGGGTAACATATAAAATCGTTACCATCGAGCGGGTCAAATGTGTGTTGTTTATTCATTTTGTGATTTTGGCAATGCTGCAGTTTTACATAATGCAGTCACAAGATTTGGTGATGGTGCCCAGTTTGGCATTGGAACAGAGGTATGAAACTTGTGTGTTCTTACTTCACCATTGCCTGTAATATTTGACTTCATTTTATACTATAACTATATCGATTGTAAGAGAGTACAGAGTTCAAACTTTTCTGACATGAATAAATGGCTCACGCTAATATAGTGGCCACATATCTAATTGAAGGGAACAAGTAATGCATAAATCGATTTACTAAAAGCTTGTGTATCTAACTGCTTATGGTATTGTCTTATAGGTCAACCCGCAAAATGCTCTTAAGTTGTAGGTCAGCTTCTAGATGATGAGTACCCTGAGGATTTCATCAAAGTGTTGATTATATCTGCGCCTTCTCTTCTTCCAGTTGAGCCTCTTGTGGATGAGTGTGAAAAACGAGCGTTGTCTATTTTAGATTTGTGTCTGTTCATATTGTTAAATTCTATCCTTTTATCATTTGCTAGCAGCTTTCGAGGAATCAACTGCGGTTACTCACACAAGTTTTGGAGTACGTCTTGTCACTGAAGAAAGCCATGATGTTCAAGTTAAAAATGCTTTGGGTAAAATTATCATAGATAGCAATATCAATCCAGAACACTTTTCTTTCAGCACCAGAGGAGGTGATGTTGAGACTGTAGTAAAGGTAACTTTTGTATCACTAACCCAACGATATGCTTTATTGGGTTAAAAATGGTGGTATTATGAATGACAGTGGGTTCGTCGCTCTTTTTTTTGCTGTTTTGATTTTTGGTGTTCTGACTTATATTTGAAAAAGGTTGGTATTAAACAGCTATGGGGAGTTGTTAGTGAAAATGTGAAACTTGGATTGCTTTGTTTAATGATTAAAAGTTCAAGATATGCTATGGTGGCTGCTGGAAGTTTGAATATTAGTGATGACTACTGAGCTCCAGATTGGTCTCAAGGACTACGACCCACAAAAGGACAAGCGTTTTTCTGGTACCATGAGGTTGCCTCACATTCCACGTCCTAAGTTGAAGGTTTGCATGCTTGGAGATAGGGTCAGCAACAGCATCAGAAAGCTTCACCACTACAGTAAGTAAATATTCTTCTTAGCCATTTTTTATTGAAGCTAAACTTTTGCTATCTATAATGTCCTGATATCAGTCAAGCTGCTTCTTTTATGATCCTTAGACATGCATGATCTTTTTAATAGTTGACACCTTTTTTCTTCTTTCGAGTCAGTACCCAACGGACAACAGGTCAAATGGGCACGGGCACGGGATTAAACGTGCATGGACCAAACAAGCACAAAATCCCATTTAGAATAGACAAAAAACTAAAAATAAAAAATAAAAAATAAAAAAATAAAAAAAATCCTCAAACTTAACAACTCATTTATATTTAAATAACTAAATATAGTTTATCTATAAGTTTTTCATTAAAAAAAAAAGTGTAATGTACTCTAAGTTAGAGAAAAACATGTGCCCGTTATTACCCATTTAAGTTTTAAATGGCCTATACAATCCCATTTCATAAAAAGGAGAGGCTAACTATGCCTAAATTTTTTACAAATTAGCACATTTTAGCCAATTTTTTTAAATTATGAAAAAAAAATTGCCATTTTATTTTTCATCATAACGGTAAAACTATGTAACTTATGATATCGTGACTATCACCTTCTGTTTATTTCCCCATAAAACATGTCATGGCATTTCAAGTAAAGATGGTCGAGGGCTACAACATAATTGGAAAATAAAGTCGTTAAATTCAGAAAGGCACCACTTTTATTGCTTACTCTTTGAATTTTAAACGATCATTAATATGTCATGGGAGGTAAAGGAAAGCGGGTAATCCACAAGTCAAACCTAACGTTATAATTCTTTTATAGCCCTCAACATCTATTGATTATCATTCTTCTATTTAATGTTGTGATCTTCTGTAATCATTTCGTGTGAAGAGCCCGTATAGCAAAAGCTTATATTACTTAAAAAATGTCATCAGTATATAATTACTCTTTTCTTTACCTTAAGGAATACTTAGATGTTGGAAAATGGGCGGGTAAGTTAATTGGTTAATATGGATAAATGGCTTATTCAAAGGCTACCCGTTTCATGAGAAAATAGTTCCTGATTTGGTGAATAGCAGAAACTGTTCAGTGAGCTCAATCACATTAATCGGGATTTTTAATTTTTTTTTTCTGAATACGCAGGCCTTTAAGCGGGCATTGTGCAGAATGTAATTTTTGGGCTTCTAGAGGATCACCACTTTTCCTATCCATCCATTTGCTTGGTGACCAAAATTTACTATCCAATTGATTTTGCGTAAGTACTCTCTTTTGTCAAATCAGACTTCCTTTTAATATCACGTGTCATTTAAGTTTGAAGATGAAATCGAAAGTGAATGACACAAGCAACTGAATGACAACTTTGAACATATATAGAAGGTCAATAAAAGTTAGCATTTGTTTCTTTACATTTTTGAATGCATTTAATAATAATATGTTGCCTAAGATAGTTGTAAAGATTTGTACTTGGGTTAAAAGTTACGATATTGATTTGTGTACAAATTTACAGACTTTGAAGCAACTAGCTGAAGTAGTTGTTCTTGAAAAAGAAGTCGTGTGTTAAAGAGGAAGAGAAGTCATGCGTTTAGAGGAATAAATTGTTACATGTAAGAAAGGTTTGTATTAGGAACCTGTTTGTGTATATTACTATTCTATTGCCGCCGAAGCGTTTCACCAAAGTTTATTACATCCGTTAGATCAAAAGAAGAATTAATCTGAACCATTCAAATTCATTAATTATCTTTTGCAACTAAATTGAGATAATAACGGAAGCATTGGAACATGATAAGTGCATATGCTTGATTACTAGAAGAAGTATAAAATATTCTTAACATTTTAATTTGAATATTAGACGCATGCAACTATGTATATACGAACAAGAAAACACTCCTTATCCTTGACTATTGACTAACAAAGCCTCCAAACTAAATCCCTAACAATTCTCAATATTCTTGCCGTATAGCCATGTGATGACTTATTTTAATTTTGTAAATTGAAATTCAATCCATTTCTTTCTGACGGAAAACACACCATTATTACTCATTCTCAAGATTCAAAGAACTACTACTATACAACAAAATGAAGGTATGAGTACAATGCAATCTATTTCATCCATCATATTTCAAANCCAAACAGAAATGGGTTGCTTTGAGATAGGCATGAGAAGTATAAAGTATTAATGGAACAGCCTCGGGTATTGGAATTCATTGGACACTGTATCAGAATTGAATCCCTGAATACGAGTTTATCTTTTAATTGTTCAGGAAAGATCCGAAGTGTCAGATAGCTGTCATTTGTATGTTGTGATATATCGTAATCATATACCACTACCGAGAGAGAGAGAAAATGAATTTCTTGAGCTGATAATCCAATGACTTGAGGTGAGTCCATAAGACCACCTTATTATACTCTTGAAATATTGTTTTCATACTTGGAGTGAAGAAAACGTTAAAAAATCACTTTATTGGACTATTACATACCCACCTCTATTGATGTCTCTTTCAAAAACTTCGTCTACAATGACTTATTACGAACTAGGTAGCTGGTACGAGAGCGAAGGCCCTAGTCATAGAACCAGGTACACGCTGTACAACGAGGCCTAAGAATAGATCTAAGTAAGCTGATAGCATGTCGTATCCTTACGCATTGTGGGTATGTGTATCCTTCACCATACGATTGATTTTGATTTGACTATAGTAGTAAGGCACCTATAGGCGAGTTATATGGATAGTAAGCGACGGTTATCCCGTGTCGATTTATGAATCTGGAGCCGAGGTATCCGCAGGTTTGTTTCTGAGAGCTAGTTTCACGCCTAGCAGCGTTTTGCGTATATCTACCACTTGAATTGAAATGAAATATAACGAGACCTATGTTCTCACCTAGCGAAAAGCGACTTTTAGCGCGTATTGTCGTTAGGAAATTAGTAATGTTGGGAGATACATGCTTGGAGGCTTGGCTAATGCGTTTGGTTTAAGGATCTTCTTTTTCTAAAAACTCGTGATACTCGTATTTGGGACCCTACTTTTATCTTCTTATATGGGCCTTACTTTTGGTGAATTTGGGATGAATGCTAAACTTTAAAACCCCTTTTGGATGTGTTTTACTTATGTTTAACTTTATCTCCGTTCCTATTCATTGACGTTTGTGTTGGATATCCAATCCCGTACGCACCCGAAAGCTCTTGAATACGTTCTATCCGCTGTACCTAAATTTATGGGGTGGGCTCACAAAAATAAGCATAATGTAATTTTCTGACTTATTTTCAGACTTACAATATTAATGCTATTAAAGTGGTCAATGTTATTAATGACTACTACTTACAAGAAAATAAATATATTGTACAACACTTTAATGCACATAATTTTCAGACGTACAAGACAAGAAGCATAGTGTACAACAAAACACCACATTAATGCTATTTTATGTAGTCAATTATTTAACTGAAAAATAAATACAATTAATACAGTTATTAAAACACCCCTTACATAAAAAATACAAATTATCAAGCATATTGTACAACCAAATTGAACACAATTCCTGCATTAAATTTCACTGCTACAAATAATAAAGCACATTATTCAAATATTCAAGCTCGAACGGGCAACGGGCCAAATGGGCTTGAGCCCAAACGGGCGCGGACCAAACGGGTTCGAGCCCGAACGGGCACGGGGTATACGACATTCTTGATATCCGTAAATTTATTGTTAAAAAGAACATAATAAATTAAAATACATTATTAATCGAAAAATTTTATTTCAGCGGCGGGTACCCTGCTAGTTTTATATAATAGTGCGAGTATTTTAATTGGTTGTTATAGGTATTTTTGTGTTTGTTTAGAAATATGCAATTATCTTAAAAATATGCAATTATCTTAAAATGCGCAAGTGCACAATTGAATATAACCATGTTTTCTATGCAGCGCGGATATACGACTATTAATTTAATCGTCTTTGATTAAAAGTGTTAAGATTACCATGTTAATGAAAATAATCGGTTATATGTTGATCATCATTCTAAAAATCATGGCAGGGAGTTGTAGTTAGCATAACCCACTCCCACAAATCGGGTGTTTTGTATTAAGTAGTGTTTGAATAATTTAGGCTTAATTATGGGGTAAATTTAGGAAGGTCTTGGGCCGAATTTTAGGGTGTGCAGAATGCACAACCGCATAGGGTCCCAAAATTTTTTAGGCTTCCGATGTTATAAAGCACAAGCTGGTTTAATTCAAGGTTTAAGTTAAAATTGATGAAAATGCACTAAAAACATAAGTTTTTGACGTTTTAAGTGAAACGTACACAGTTTCAGGTGGGAAACACAAAAGAACATAGTCATATTGTTAATATGTTGAAAAAGATGATAACTAAGGTATTTTTCATTTTGCAACATAAGATTTAAGGAGTTTATACTTTTATCTTTATTTTTTTGTTTTCCTTTCTATCTAAATACATACAAATGAATTTACGAGGCACTTTATTTTGCATACTCAAAATTTGGTGCATACCAAGGGACAAATCCTCGCCATTCATCTAGTTTGATCTAATGGTGAGGATTAACCTAAGATTAAATAAGGAAACCTAAGTCCATGTTTTTTTTTCTCCTTTTCTTTCTCTTTTTGTCTTTTTTATTATTATTATTATTTTTTCTTTCCTTCTTTTTGTTTTTTTCCCCTCTCTTTTTCACGTTATTCTTTTTTTTTCTTCTTTCTTTATTGTTTATTTTGTTTGTTTGTTTTTTTTTTTTTTTTCTTTTTTGTTTCTTTTTTGTTTTTTTTCTAATCACTATTTTTAATGACTTTTTTTAGTTCTTTTTTTATTCACTCTTTTTATTCACGGGTGTATTTTCTTTTTCATGCGTCTTTTACTGTTTTTAAACATTTCGCCCGTTTCATATATTTTCGCCCTTTTTCTTAAGTTTCGTCGTTTTCTACGTTATTCTTCCGATTTCTTACGTTTCTCTGTTAACGTCTGTATTTGGCATATGTTTCATCATGCTTAACTGTACC
>LBNU01024505.1:0-101780 GCA_014162995.1 Artemisia annua | reverse complement strand
GATGGGTTGTTCGACTGGTAAGAGATTGCGAGGGTCTTTCTATATGCGGGAATAATGATATCGCAGGAAAGTTAAGGGAAACCCAAACAAACACATTAACACATACATTCAGAGTGTTGTGAAACGAATTCACTAAGCAGGTAAGGAATTACGGGGAGAGTTGGGTTAGCAATTCATTTACTATATTTGTAATACAACTATATTTATCGCCGCTACTATGCGCGGGTATCCAACTAGTCATATTATATGCAACATTTGAGGATAAACATTGATTTGAATATGTACGATTATGTATATTTATTTCTAGCCACATCCCCAACTTTGTCACCATAAAATTGAATTGAACAGTATTTCCTTATTTTAGTGAGGCTTTTTTTTTAGGGACAAGCAGTCCAGAACTGTTTATGTTTTTTCCAAAGAGCAAGACTGGTAAGATTAAGTAAATGGGCTTGATCTTAAATTGACCAAAAAGTATAGTCTAATGTAGCAGGTAACACACACATGAATAATATTGCTACATATACCAATTATATGGAGTATTGTATTTTTGTAGGTGGTTTATGCCAATAAACATTGGAGTAACATTTTTATGTGGAGGTATATTGGGATGGGTAGCAGTAAAACT
Organism: Artemisia annua; assembly: GCA_014162995.1. Taxonomy (NCBI): domain Eukaryota; kingdom Viridiplantae; phylum Streptophyta; class Magnoliopsida; order Asterales; family Asteraceae; genus Artemisia; species Artemisia annua. The sequence goes on along the minus strand of LBNU01024505.1, from coordinate 101,155 downwards.
GATCAAACCAAAGCCTCATTTGGAAGGCATCATAATAGCTATGTGTTCAACAGGTAAACTTTTGACGACATTTTTGTTATTATTGTAGTTGGGGGTTCCCATTTATTGGAAAAATTAAGTTGGAGTATCACTTGCAATCTCCATGGAAAATCTAGGAAATTATGCAAACCTTCTGGTGATAATGGTTCCTGCAATGTGCACCGATGATGGCAGCCCCTTTGGAGATCGTAGTGTCTGTAAGGCTAGGGGACTTTCGTATGCATCATTCTCCATGGCGGTAAGCTGGTTCTTGACTTCTTGGTTCTTGTCTATGTTTCTAAATGTGGTTCACTAAAAAAATGTATAGTGCTATTCAGATGTCTAAAATGCCCTTCAAAGATCATATTAGGAATCTTATAATGGTTAGTATGTGATTTTGTGCAGTTGGGTAGTTTCTACACATGGACTTGTACATACCAGATGATGCAAGTTTCGGCTTTGAGGTACAATGCAATGAAAGAAATTGAGAAATTGTCCAATGAAGAAAATAAGGACTTAGATGCAAATCAAAACACTGGTCCTCTAAATAAAGAAGATCATGATCATATCGATAGAATCATGCCTTTGTCAAACTTGACTAATGACGATACAGAAAACCAATGTGTTAGTGTCCTGCCTCTTGAACTTCTTCCTGTTTTGATGAGCCTAACTCATTGTCATAACAATCTATGTAAATATGCGAGATTTGTCTTCATAACTTTAGCCTATGGACAATAAAAGTACTTGACAACATACAACAGTATTATTAAAAGGATGTGTTGGCTAACGGCTCGAAACGGGATCGGGTTGAAAAGGGTCATCTTTTAGTGTGTGCCGAAACTGGTAGGCCATATTTATGAGGTTGTAGGCATTTAAAATGTACTTCGATAACTTTCAAAACGTTTGACCCATTCCCTTTTAGTTATCTTTATAATTTAACCCATTTGACCGGTTTGAGATAAACCACAACCCAAATCAACCCGTCCAGAAGCCACCTCCAAATCTTATTGCCCTACGTCTTTGTTTGCAGATCGAGTACCAGCAATTATCAGGGAATGAAGAGAAAAAAGAGTCATTTTCAGATCAACTAATAGAAATGCTAAAGAAAATACTGGAGCAACTATTATCTCCGCCAACCCTTGGCTCTGTAAGTATAACATTTTTTTTTTTTTTTTTTTTTTTTTTTTTTTTTTTTTTTTTTTTTTTTTTGGGGCGAAAGGTGAATTATATTATATACTCCAAAATTTGTACAAAGTATCATAACAATAAACTGTTTTGGACATACCCAAGAACAGAGCTACATTCCAAACCTATACTATCTGATAACTTGGCAGAACAGCCATATATCTATCAAAACTAAACTGAATACAAGAGAAGACTATACTCAGAACATAACCTTCTTTTATCAACATCTGACCATTATGCTTCATACCATCAGAACCTTCAATATTCACCTTTATATGCGCACCAATACCATCTAGCTACATTTCCAACCACACTTTCCACCTAAATCATTATATTCCATGTTTTGTCACTTGGAGCTAAAACTTGTCATTAGCCCTGTGTAGTGGACTCAAAGACAAATTCCCATTATGGTTTAAACTCGTAGTTGCTCAGTGGTGATTTGGTAGTTTACTACTTTGCGTTTTGGTGTTTACAAATTCTTACAAAGGGACTGAGAATGATGGTTATATGATTTTAAAGGATTCCTGTTCAGACAAGGGATGGCAACAGGGCGGGTTGAATGATTCCCCTATATCCACCACACTCCCTATATCTCTCCCAAGACAATTTGTTTGCTTTCTTTCCAAAGTTGAAGTGGATGATGGGAGTTTGTAATAAATGTGGCAAAATAACGAGTCAATGCATTCTTTATTAGAATTGTCCAAACGAGTTGGGTTGGGTCGGGATTTGACCCGCCTAGCTACTTTTTGTTTGTTTTTCTATGAAATGTTATCTGAGTATATAGTAGATTACACATAATTAAATTAAGGATCAAAAGTTTTAATTAAAACAACTTGGGAGGTTTTAAACAGTTTAGTATACTCTTAAGTGATTATTTAAATTTTCTGACCCTATATAATTTGTTGCTTTGGGTTTAAGGTGTTCCTGCTAGTTACTAATTCTTTTGTTTCATATACTTGCACAATACTATGATAACCTTTCATTAGTTTGCAGGGCTCATATTTGGAGCAATCCCATGGGTAAAACACCTTTTAATCGGTGAAACAGCTCCTCTGCGAGTTGTACAAGACTCTATGATATTACTCGGGTACCCATAATGGCATTTTTCATAACATTCAACTTCTAGAATAACAATATCGTTTGAAATTTTATTTATATGTCTTTTGTTGATGCAATAGGGATGGAACCATACCTTGCCTCACTCTTATACTTGGCGGCAACCTCACACAAGGTACAGCAAAATGAACTCAAAATGTGAACCTTTTTGGAGGGTCAGATTCCAAGTTTCTAACTTCTGAATAATTGATAGGTCTACGTAAACAAAGTGTGGGGCTCATGATCATCATCACGGTTATCATTGTACGTTACTTGATTCTTCCCATCATTGGCATTGGTGTGATTAAGATGGCAGCAACTCTGGGGTTGCTTCCAGTGGATCCGCTCTTCAGTTTCGTGTTGTTGATCATGTTTGCTCTTCCCCCTGGTGTTAATATCAGTAAGCATTTTTACTGTGATCTAATGCAGCAAAGTAATTTTTAAACTTACGGGAAGTGGATATATAAGATATTTTAAACTCGGTTTAAATGAATACTCCTACGAAACAAAAATGTTTGACTTTTGAAAGTCAAATGTGCAAGATTTGGCTTGGCTATTGGGATGCCTAAATGTAGACCTAATTTTGTGCCTAAAATTGTGTGGCATTTACTTACTGGTTAGTGAAGTCGTGGGTCCCTCATCTGCAACCAACATAATGCTGACACCCAGTTTTAGGCACAAAATTAGGCATGATTTTAGGCACCCCAATCATTTCTAGTGATTTTTATATTTGTCGGATATATCGTGTATAAAATGCAGGTACAATGGCTCAGTTGTTTAATGTTGGGCAAGAGGAATGTGCAATGCTTATGATGTGGACTTACTTGGCTTCTGCTTTTGCACTTGCAGCTTGGTCAACTCTATACATGTGGATTTTGTCATAAAAACTTACTTTTGTCAGTTTTCCCTACATCAAATCATTTGTTGTATGTAAGTTGTAGTATTATATCAAATTTCTTTTAAATTTGAAATAAACGATGTGCATATTATTTTTGGGGAAAATGACAAAAATAATCAATTTTACAAACATTCTTTGTCAAATACTCAATATTTACCAAAAAAAAGCCATTATAGACATGAAATCCGAAAGATTTTGCTGACGATTTGCGAAATTTTGAAACTTCACAAGCTTAACTAACAAGGTCAAAGCTTGCGGAGCATTTTTCCCCTTAAAAACTTGTCTATAATGGTACTATCTAAATATTTTCTAAACATTCACACAGTCAAATTTTGAGGCGATAGATCTCTTATCACTACCTCTCGAATAGTCGCAACTTGACAATATACACAGTTTAAGATGCTCGCTTGCTTTCTCCTCGTTAAAAAAAGGGTAAATTGCAAAAATGGTCCTTAACGTTCCACAAAATAGCAAAAACGGGACCGAGACAAAAAGTAGCGCAAAAAAGACATCAACGTTTCACATTTTTGCAAAATCGCCACCGAGAGGCCTTTTCCGTTAGTTTTTCAGTTAAGTGTCATGTCATCAAGGGCAATATCGTCATTTCATTACTAACTGTTGATTCAGGGACTAAATTTGCAAAGTAATTTTTATCCTTTTATTTCACAGCCACCACTACAACCACTCTCTACCACCACACAACCAACACCACCACCCTTTACCCTTCATCTTCATCTTCTCCGGTGACCAAACCCAGATTCCGATCACCTTTTCTTTTTCTTTTTCTTTTTTTTTTACTGTAATCTTTTCTTTTTCTTTTTTTACCAAACCTAATGTTAATACTTGAGGGTTCTGTCGTTTGTAAGTTGTGATAGTTAAAGAGAACTTGTCTTGTTGTGTTCCGTCAATTTTAGCAATAGAAAAATCTATACCACAAGAATTTGATCTGATTTTTAACAGAAGATTGGTAAGAATTTACATTTTGGTTCAAAAGATTTGAAATTTATATATTTTCCGTTAATCTTGTTGTTTGGATGTAAATTGACCGAGTTCTTTATCATTCTCTTTTATTTCCTTATATGGTATGATGATGATTTTAGAATACTTAGGTCAAGGCTCTTGTTTTAGGAAGTTTCGATTAGTATTTGCATTTATAGTAGTCTGTTTTCTTATATGAATTGTTCTGTAATTTTAATCGACGCATACTAATTAGGTTCCAACTTCAATTAATGTTGTCTTTAGGGCGCCTTCATCAACAACTTCATCTTCACAAGATTCAGATAATTGGTCTCGTCAATCTTCCGATGAAGTGAAGCAGTTTAACATGTCATATAACAAGATCAGCCCAACAAGTAAAGATGGGTTAGACGTGACAAAACATGTCACACAGTTACGTGATACTCCCGGATTCACTTGTTTCATTGACGAACCCCTACCCATTCCTTCACAAAAAATGGAACCAGAGAAGCGCACTTCCTCACCCAAGAAACGATCCTCAGAAAATTTTGTCAGGAAACAAAGCAAACATCAACCCGTTGAACCCGTTTCTGAATATAAATATTTTAAAACTTCTGACAATGATCTTAAAATACATCACGCCAGAGTATCGTCTCCTTCAGCTTCACGGGACCATTTAGCAAATCATACAACATCTGAAAGTGTTCCAGGAGGATTTTCAAGTACTTATTTCGATGAAGATATTGATGTAAATTCAGCTGAAACATTATTCATAGTACAAGACCTAAGACTAAGGCTCAGAATTCACAAGCAAAACGAATCTTGGAATTGGGAATGGAAATTACGAAAGGATAGCTGAAACATTAGACTCAAGCCATGCTCAGCCAAATCAAGCAAAACACATGTCAAATTTCCCACAGTTTTTCTAGATGCTCATTAAATTACATTTGAGCATGTTTCATTTTTCAACTAATTTCACATACGAATTTCACATACGAAGTAAAAAAAGAAAAAGAAAAGATTAGTAAAAAAAAAAAAGAAAAAGAAAAAGAAAAGGTGATCGGAATCTGGGTTTGGTCACCAGAGAAGATGAAGATGAAGGGTAAAGGGTGGTGGTGTTGGTTGTGTGGTGGTAGAGAGTGGTGGTAGTGGTGGCTGTGAAATAAAAGCGATAAAAATTACTTTGCAAATTTAGTCCCTGAATCAACAGTTAGCAATGAAATGACGATATTGCCCTTGATGACATGGCACTTGATATGTGTTAAATCACATATCAGTTATTTACCATTTTAAGACCAAAAAGACCAAAAACTAACCGTAAATGCCAAAGAATGTGTGTTTTGGTGTCTATGATTGTGCAGGTAAGGATATTTCAAAAACGGACTCAAATCACACCAAAACAATCAAAAACGAGCACGAGATGAGAAAAGTGTCAAGACCGGAGCCGGGAATCATTTTTCAAGCCTTGATCCTTATTTGAGCTCAAAATGACAAAACAAGTCCTTGAAGAATCAAAGTTTGTCAACAAAAGTCCTTGGAAAATACTTACACTTATGGTCCCTGGAAAATCAGAAATTACCAAAATGGTCCTTGTGGTATTTCTAAAACCAAAGCTGCCAAAGTCCATTAAACATAAATCCATAAATCCCATCAAACCCAAAACCCAAGCCCATTCCCTTCAAATAACCCGGCCCATTATCCCTTGGTCAAAATTTACTAAACACGGGTCAAAACAAAATAATAAAAAACTTTTCCTTCCACCCTTTTTACCCCATACCCAGAACCCCCAATTCTAACAAGAACCCTAATTCCCAATTTTACCAATTACCCACAATTACCCAATTTCACAATAATTAGCCAATCATTTGTGCTTCTAGAAACATAGCTCACGTGCACAGGGCATGTCAGTGAATAAAATTCGTGTACACTTAAGTCACGTGGACACTTGGCAGGGTATCATTGGTTACAACACCTCATCCCTTGAACTTTGGATTCGTCTGACATGTCAGAAAGAGAGTGTATACTTACGGATTGCCAGCATGTCCATTTGGAGCTTTCCCATTGGCCAAGACACATCACCATTTTGATCCAAGGGCTGTAATGAGAGATTGCTTGATGGGATTTTGATCAAGGGACGTGATAAGACTTTCTAGGACCTTCTGAAGCTCGAATCTCACCTCAAGGCTAGCTATATAAGGAACTCCTCACCCACGAATTTGAAGGTGTTAGTTTTTAGGAGTAGAATAGAATGTAGTGTAGAAATTTAAAGCTTTTATCAATTTAATTCTCTAGTGTTATCTAGCTTGAACTTCTGGTTTCAGAATTGTAACTCACTTTTCAATTTTAATACAAGTTCAGTTTCCATTTAAATGTTTGTTCAAATTTCATTTTAATGCTTTCAATTTAGTTCTTTGATGATTCACAAACTGTTTTAAGCTCTTATTTTCACTTTCATAAGCTCATTCAAGCTAAATACTAGCTTGTGGTGAGTTTTACAACTTCCTCTCTGCTCAAATTTGTTGATTAGATTATGGTCAATGAAAGTCAACGGTTATTCATCATTATGATTCTGGGTAATTCAGTGGTGGATTGAGGTTGTTATGGTGTATTTTGAGCCTATCAAAAGATAGGTTTTGGTTGAGATTGTTCCCTATTTCAGTTAGGGTCACTGATTTGTAAGTCTTCTAGTATAATTTTAGCCGTTAATTTCCTTTTATGCTTGATTAGTAAATCTGAGTAGTATGTTTGTTTTGATGTTAGTCTCTGCTGATTTTCATGTTTTGATTGTTTACTTGATCTAATGTAGTCATGTGCTAATTGTTTACTCATATTTCGTAGTCTAAACGTGTTAACTGCTTAGTGTTGCTTAATGTGTTCATGCGGTAGTTAGATATCTGAAGCTGTGATTTTGTGACTCTATTAGCATATTTGATCATATCAGGAACTTGTATGATTGATTTGTAGCTTGTATCTCACATTAGCCTTATAAAATCTTTAATTCAGTTAGTATAAGGGTGTTTGGATCTTCTGATCATTAGCTATTGTTGTTGTTTACTTGCTGTCATATCTGCATAAGTAGTTTACTCATGGTAATATTAGATCATATCCTGCATAAAATTAGTAGGTTTATATAGAAAAAGTCAACGTTCATTTTAATCTCTCCTTCGAGTTAACTGTTAGAGTAAATCATTTGCATAAGCTCTTTTGTATGTGCATAAGTGTTTAATGTAGCATAATCTCATTCCAATTTAGCTTAATATTGCATTTCATATCAGTTTTAGTTAATCAAAATCTTTAAAAGTCAAAGTTTCATATAAAAATAAAAAGTCAAAAATAACTAGTTAACAGATTTTTAGCAAACTTATAGAGCATCTCTAGGATTAGTAATTGTTTGGAAATGAGAATTGATTGATGATTTGTAAACTTTGGAAGCTTGTCTAGCTGTAACAAAAAGAATATTCAAGTTTTAGAATCATTTAGGCATCTTAATTTAGTCTGCAATTAGCTAAGTTGGACTGCGAGTGCCCTGTACATCATCACTGTCCCAAGTAGCCTTTTTCTCAGCCTCGTATTAGCTTCTCTAGAGAAGCTAGTTATTATATTTTTGTTTCTATTGATAGATTCTGTTACTAGCTTCCCATTTATGTGCTTATCTCTCTTATTTGAGCTTGTTTTCTATTTTTACTTAGCCTGCTATAAGCCCTTTTGGACTGTATTGATTTCAGTTTTAGCAGTTCTTTAATGCCCTTTGATCCAGATATTAGGATGTTTTAGTTTGTTTCTTTTGTTTGTTTTAGCTTATCTAATTCTGCATTAAGCTAGTTTTTCTTCTTTGCCTTTTGGTTTAAGCTTATTCAGCTACTATTCTTAGCTTATAGATCCCATAGGTTAGTTTGCAATTTGCTCCCATTTCCTTTCTAGATTTAACTTCATAACTGTTCTGATTTTATTCCGTTTTCCAACTTATTTTTTGTAACACCCCAACCCGACATGGATCCGGAGCGCTACAGTATGGTGACATGTCAAAGCATACAAAGCAAATAACGCAAGCGGAAGACTTAAAACAAAAGGTTACAAGGGAAAAAAAACTGAAAGTACAAAGGAATACTAAAACTATAAAAGAATGAAAGTACAAACTAAACAAAGTCTAAACTAATCCAAGTCCGAAACTAGTCCAGAAGTAATGGGCTTCTAATCATCGGGCAGTCCACTAACGCTCCTATGCACTCTTCACCCAAACCCAGCATCCAACCTAAAACCTGCCGAAGGAAAAGGAAATGCGGCTGAGCTACGAAAGCTCAGTGAACAGATATATATGTACAACGAATAAACGAAACATAAATAAATATAAGAAAATGAATCAAAAGCTCCTGCTGAAAAGGGATGTCATCTGTTAAATGCATAAAAGATCAACGAACAGTCGAACAATATCATAAGTCAAAAAAATGAAGGATCATAGAGATATCAACGTAAGCATAATCATAAGAGAATAAAGAGCGCGTATGAACAAAGGCGTGTCTACCAGAGTCACTCGAATAGACACATAGAAACATAAGGAAAGCCATGAGCCGATCTACCAGAGTCACTCGAATAGGTCTCATACATACATACATACATAATCCATAATCACTTGTCAATGGATACGGAGAGGGGAGACCTCTCCGTACCGCACGGAGGAGCGACCTCCCAAACGTGAAGGAGTAGAGAAGCACCTACCCACATTCACCATACATATATCCATATCATAACCATACATAAACATAAGTGCTAGGATGCATCCATACGCCCCCATACATACATAAACCGGCATAATCATATCATAAGTGCTCATAATCATATCATATCAAATGGGGACGCCGTGGATCAATCACACCTCCACAGAAAGTGTCATGCCATCGGTGCCTCGATGACATGCCTATGGTACCTCCATGAGTAGTTAGAAAACTCGGGCATAAGAAAGGAACGAAGCATACATACATACATATTATCATAGCAGCATATCCGAATCATATCATAGCATAATCATAATCAGAAGAGTATCAAATGAATGTGAATCGTCTATCAAAAGGCCATATCAAGTAATCATGACAAATGAATCATGAAGAAAGAATCAAATCATAAGGGAACATAGCAATGGCTTAGGGAATCTTATAACGAATCAAAAATCAAGATCAAGAGTCATGAGAGAGAAAACACCCTTGCTGAAAAAGGGAAGAATATCTTTACCTTAAACCGCCAACGAAAACACATCATAACAAATAGGAGTCACTCCTTCTTCCGTGAATCTACACAAATTAATGATCGGCTAATTATTAATAGTTTGTTTTAAATCAGATTACTCATTTTGGTCGGCTTTCCATTTCTAGTAACTTTCCATTTGTAGCAGTTTCCAAAAATAGTAACTTGCCATATTTAATAATTTCCCATATTTAGTGCCTTCCCGAATTAGTACTTTAATACTTTAAGATTATTATTGACGATTAAATAATATTTAAGGTTTAAATGACCAATATAATAAGTTAAGGTTAAGTACGACAATTTAATAAAGTTTTGGGTCAAAATATAAATTATCAAAAATTAAATATTAAAATGTCAAATAAAATTATTCTAAGGTTTATACTATAATTTTATATCAAAATGAAAATTTTAGACCCCGTCATTTCATAATTTATTTAAACGCACTCTCGACATTAATATTTAGACCGCGACGACCAAAATATTATTATCACATGCATGACTGGTAAAAAATGATCGACTAATAATAGGTCTCTGATTACATGAGTGAGACACAAACCAAAACGTTGACTAGCTCTAGAGAGCATACATATATATATTTTTAACTTATAATATCCAAGTTTCATATATCAAAAATATGTTCAACCCTCCCTCGATACAATTTTCAACTGGTTATATATACTATTTAACACATGATCGATAGACACCATGCATGCAAACCCAAAACCACAACCCCGAGTATACATATTCGACAATGATGCTTTTCATATTTAAGATTCGAATATCAAACAGAACAGAGATAGACGCATGCATATATTCATACAAATTAATGAGCCAATACCCTTCATGAATTCACACCTAGACAAACCCTTATCCATGCATACTCACATGTATATCCCATCTTTATTACTTATATTTTATAATCAGATTTTGAGCGTATAACATGTATCATAATAGTATCTTAATTACCAGGTTAAAAGCGTTTATATCCAACATATTCGAAAGGTAAAAACAGAACGGAGATCAACACATGCGTTGCATAGATCCATGATTTTATGTAGCTTCTATTATGTCATTCGTATTACCGATAAGTGAGACAACATTTCGCACGATCGCATAACATATTTTATCTATAATTAGTTGTATTAGGTGTGTCGTATGAATAGAAAACAAGGAGATTGAGATACCTCTTGGGTCGTATATTGGATCGAAACAAAGATCACAAGGAACCTAAACCACAACCGTTAATCGAAACAAAACCCCGCGATCAAAATCCTCCGAACAAAACGTCCCGCGAATAAAACGATTATCCTTCGAGCAAAACGAATACCCTTTGAACAAAACGTCTCATGATCTAAACCGTCTAAGCTTAGTCGTATCTCCGATTATCAGAAACAAGAGGATCGGTTATTGTTTTGCTAGATGTTGTGTTGGTGTGTTTTGTCTCTGAGCGTATGTATGAAAAGGCAAAGGAGAAATGACGTATATGTGTTGTACGTATGGAACAAAAGGGAGAATGGTAAGGGTTGTTTAATTAGAAACAATTCTGAGAGAGTTATCACAATAAATGGGTCATATGATTAAGACAAATTAGGGTGTGATTGGAGCGAGAATCATGGGTTGATTGCCGAATCATAGGGGATAATTAGGGGTGATTTCCTTTACCTTATTTATAAAACATATGTGTGTGTACAATTTAATGAGAATCGGTTCTAGTTTTCACATAACATAAAATCATGTAACGTTTTATAAAAGATGTAAATTATGTCCAATTTAATTTGTAAACATGTGACATATTTAAAACTGTACAATTTATTTTATCGTAAGTTTAATTCATTCGAATAAACGTTGGTGGTCCAAATATTAACGAATTTACATACTTAGGTTATAATCATTGAAAGTTTAAAATTATAAGGGCATTATGGGTATTTAATTTGCTCAAAATTTCCGGATTTTACAATTCTTCCCCTCTAAAAAGAAAATTTCGTCCGCGAAATTGAAGTCACTAAAGTTATACGGAGTCATAGAAATTCATAAAATATCGTCACACATATCCTCACGCTCGAGGTGGTTCTTCCAAAAATCTTCACAACAACATAGTTTCTCATGACTCGATCCAATAGAACATAATCATAACAAATCCAATCCAATAGGATGCGAAGCAAATGTGTAGCAGATGACAGATGACTTATCAAATTCTACAAGGAGGTACACTAAACACACATATTCCTACGAAGCAAGCACAGAGATAGTACTACAGGATAAATCTTCATCAACTCCCACCGAAATCTGAATGAATAAAGGGACTTGCCAAGATCGAAGGAGTACCAAACAAATCATCAAACGTATTCAAAAGTCTCATAATAATATGGAGAACAAAATCGTACTGACGATCACAACATAACTCAAATATCCAAAACGTATCAGAAGGCATAACGAAATAGGTAGAATCAATCGTACGGATAAGAATGAATCCAAAAACTAACGTGTCGCGAACAAAACTTCCTCAATTGCCGAAACGTCTAATTCTTCTTTACCTCTTCTGGAAACGTGAAACAAATTGCGATTCTCTGTTCCACTCACTGTAGATGCGCCATGAAGCTTGACCCATCTTCTGCCAAAGGAAATCTCTGCCGATCTTTTAAGCAAGCCGTCCTAGTTGATGCTCTACTGTAGCTCCTTTCGTGTCGTCCTTCCTGCCGGGCGCGAAAATCTCCAATGCAGTCACCACCGTCTTCATGCCATCCCGTCCAGCTCCAGCCAACTGCTTCTATCGTTCTTCATCCGCAATAGTTACTCTTCGAGAATGTCATAGAGGCTTCTTCGAAAGTAGAATGTCAACACAAAATACAAAGATGATACTCATGTTTCTCTTTCGTCTCTGAATATACTAAAATGTCATACCATGACAATTTGTCCCAGTATTCATGAAAGACACGATTGATCGATTCCATAGGAATAGTCGGAAAGGTAACTAATACAATTGGCATCACAACACTCATAGAAGATCATACGAATACGAAAAGAAATTCTAGGAATATCTCACTCTTCACATAAGATATGACACGATTCAGCTCCCAAGAATAAATACCATCATCATTCTCCTCCACGAATAAAACAAAAACACACAAAGATACACGAACGTTCCAAACAAATTGAATAACTCTCGAGGTGAGTTTTATCGGAGAAGTATCTTCACAGCAGTGGGGAAATTTAACGCACGAGTTTTAGAAACACGGTGGTCATAAACGATTATCAGGTTAAAAATCATGGTGTAGAATATGAACTTCACAAAACGTCAAAGGTGACAAACATAAAATGATAGTCGTCATCATCATAATACTCAGGCAATAAATCAAAATCCAGAATAACATCGAATCGAACATCTCCAACGTAAACATATTAGCACAACAAAATCGTCTCCAGATATCTCCAGAACGCATCGGACAAATCGAATATACATGATGAAAAGTCACAAACCGATCATAGGGGTAGAATAGGTAAGGTCAAAAATCAACAATGGAGAAAGAATCAAAAGCAAGGAGAAGTCATAGAATGTATCGAACACGTAGGATTCATACATACGTGAATCTCCGAACGAATGAAAGGCATCTAAACGAATATCAAACGAATCAAGAATCGAAGTTCAAAAGGATAACTCCAGAGAAATAACCTATATGGCACACTACGAAGTCTAAAGGCATCCTAAACACATGTCGCGAATCCATAAGTCTTCTAAGTCTCCAAACGAGTGATCTTGTAGGAACTTAACGAAAAGCAAGGGCATAAATCAGAGTAAAGGCGGAAGCAAGAAAACCAACGTCCGATCATATATCTACCCAATCCTCACCGGTCATACTAAAGCTCTTAAGGGGAGAAACTTAAGGCAAAACCTTCCAAAGTTATTCCAAAAGCTTCTAAGGTGCAAACCTAAGGGTCCAAAACTTACAGGCCATAACTTAGGTACTACAAGTCGCAGCCTGGTCTCTGATACCATAATTGTAACACCCCAACCCGACATGGGTCCGGAGCGCTACAGTATGGTGACATATCAAAGCATACAAAGCAAACAACGCAAGCGGAAGACTTAAAACAAAAGGTTACAAGGGAAAAAAAAACTGAAAGTACAAAGGAATACTAAAACTATAAAAGAATAAAAGTACAAACTAAACAAAGTCTAAACTAATCCAAGTCCGAAACTAGTCCAGAAGTAATGGGCTTCTAATCATCGGGCAGTCCACTAACGCTCCTATGCACTCTCCACCCAAACCCAGCATCCAACCTAAAACCTGCCGTAGGAAAAGGAAATGCGGCTGAGCTACGAAAGCTCAGTGAACAGATATATATGTACAACGAATAAACGAAACATAAATAATTATAAGAAAATGAATCAAAAGCTCCTGCTGAAAAGAGATGTCATCTGTCAAATGCATAAAAGATCAACGAACAGTCGAACAATATCATAAGTCAAAGAAATGAAGGATCATAGAGATATCAACGTAAGCATAATCATAAGAGAATAAAGAGCGCGTATGAACAAAGGCGTGTCTACCAGAGTCACTCGAATAGACACATAGAAACATAAGGAAAGCCACGAGCCGACCTACCAGAGTCACTCGAATAGGTCTCATACATACATACATACATAATCCATAATCACTTGNCATGTAACGTTTTATAAAAGATGTAAATTATGTCCAATTTAATTTGTAAACATGTGACATATTTAAAACTGTACAATTTATTTTATCGTAAGTTTAATTCATTCGAATAAACGTTGGTGGTCCAAATATTAACGAATTTACATACTTAGGTTATAATCATTGAAAGTTTAAAATTATAAGGGCATTATGGGTATTTAATTTGCTCAAAATTTCCGGGTTTTACATTTTTGGTTTTCAGAAAACTTGTTTTCACAAAATACTTATGCTTTTAGCTTATAATTGGTTTTCAAAAAGAAAATAACAAAAATAAAAATATTTTGCAAAAAAAGGAACCAGTGGGACTCGAACCTTGGACCTTCCACACTCCCACGCCTCAAACATAAGCCTGGATACCAATTGCCTTGGGACTTTTCCTATCACAACTTCCTTCCTTAATTCTTTTAAACTCATTTTCCAAATGTAGCTTATGAACTGATTGGCTTATTTTCATAGCTTTTCTATTAGCTTTTTCTAGTTTTCTTATTTTTCCTAAGTACCTGTTATAGTAATAGACTTTTCTGAAAATTTTCATATTTTTCTCTTTTCATTTACAATTTTTCTTATTTTAATTCATTTATTTTAGTTGTTAAATCATAAATAATAGAAGAATAATCAAAAAAATAATTTTCTTTTTCCAAAATTTTCTTTTATCGTTTAGAATGTAGGAAAATCGTTTTCTTGCCCGTAGGATTAGTAGTGCTTTAATTTCACTTTTAATTTTGCGCTCGAACGTAGTTTTTTATTAGATTACGCGTTTTTAGTTTTTATTACGATTTAGGTTTTCATTAGCTCTACGTTATCGATTTATTTGCTTTTATTACATGCTTTCTTTTATTGATTTACTTTTGATAGTTATAATTTCACAATTCCAATTTTTAATCTCTTTCACTTCACACTTTCACGAACCGTTTTCGACTAATTCGCCGTCAAACCTTCGCTGGGACAACGATCCGAGAATACGTACTTAACTATACTCTCATCAGCACTTAACTGGAAAACTAACGGAAAAGGCCTCTCGGTGGCGATTTTGCAAAAATGTGGAACGTTGGTGTCTTTTTTGCGCTACTTTTTGTCTCGGTCCCGTTTTTGCTATTTTGTGGAACGTTAAGGACCATTTTTGCAATTTACCCTTAACAACTTAGGGGGTGCTTGGTAGGGGTTAAGGGGGTGGGGAATAGGTAAGGTATTCAATTAGGGTCTACCTCACTCATTATTTTGTGCTTNTCACTCATTCATTTGCATTCCCTTTCCCTTTCCCTTTCCCCACTTTGAACCAAGCGGGCCCTCAATAATCTCCACTCCTTATAATATACTTGAGGCGATAGATCTCTTATCTACTTTACCGGATGACTATTGGATGATTTTGCCAAACACGGGGTTGGTTATTGCTTCACCGTATAATCGGTCAGTTATACTTATATCCCCGAAACAAAGTTTTAGGTGTTTTCCGCTTTGGTCCGGTCCAAACCCATCACAAGAAAGTGGCCTCCTTGTGATTGCACGTGTGAGGGGTGATCACTACATTTATGTGACGCTAGATGAAAATTCTACCCACAATGGTGGAGGTACAGACATGAGGAGGCATCCGCGTGGGAAACTATATATTTAGATCGACAACACGTGTATACTGAAATTATTAGGAATAGAATAAGAGATGCATTCATGATTCTTTATTTTATAAAATTATTACAATTGTTTTCTCCTTAACTATTTACACAGATAAAACATAGTAAATGATTTTTTTTAAATTAATAATAACATTACTGATTTATGTTTAAATAATTATATAAATTCTTTGGCCAGATGTGAATAATATTTTTAATCTCGAGGTTATCAAACTGAGTTGGAACGAAATAATAATTTCTTGTGTTCTTGTGGAAGAGGATTCATAATAGAAAGAACATCTCATCAGCCTGATACTTATGGTAAACCGTATTATGCATGTCCTCGTTCAAAGTTAAATAGTCGTACATTTGCTTAATTACGTAAATATATAAATAATTGTTTGTTAAGAATAAATTTCAGTTCCTTAATATGTAACAGCCAGGAATAGGGGTGAGCAAACGACCCGAACGGACCGGACCGACTGACGGACAAACCGAGACCGGACCAGACCGCAACGACCACATTCGGTCCAGTCTTCGGTCTAGGCTTTTTGGCTAATTTGGTCGTCGGTCCGGCCCGGTCCGACCAAAAAACCAAAAATCTTGCCAAAATCTTGCCTTTTTGGACCGGACCGAACCAGACCGACCATATTCGGTCTCGGTCTCGGTCCCGGTCCCGGTCTTTACCTTAATTCGGTCTCGGTTTTTGGCGGTCTGGTCCGGTCCGGTCCCGGACCGATGCTCACCATTAGCCAAGAACAAAGGATTATGAGTATCGGTACTTTATGCGGAAGGATGATTTTGAACAACAGTTTGGTCAAGGCTCTTCTTTACAACAGTTTGGTTAAGGCTCCTTTTCAACACAGTGCTCAAACTACAATGTTAAAGATATTACGATTAACTTGCTTGAAGCAAGAAACAAGATGTTATTGTCTCAAAACAAGATGTTGGGGACAAAAATAAAGATGTTGGAGGCATCACTGAAATTAGAAAGGAATCCCGAGGATCACGCATGTCAGTCGGGTGCAATACTCCACGACCTTTTAGATGACATGAATAATCTTCATATAGAGTAGGTGTTGTTGTTGTTAAATAATATGTTAATGTTGTTGTTGCCGTAGTTGTTTAATGTGTTATTGTTATTGTTGTTTAAATAAATAAATTAAGACACATTATGTTACACTTCGAACACATTGTAGACACGAACAAACTCGTAAGACATTGAGAAGACCAAACTTGTATAACTCACGTTTTAAGTTGCAGTCGCCACTAAATAGTTGGGTCCACCGAAAAAATTATCTTCACTAAAAAAAACCCGTCCCCAAAAGTGTTTTCGCTTGTAGTGTACAACGTAGTACGACAACATAGACGAATCGAGCTCAATTTATTGGTAAGGACATATTCTCGCTAAAAGCGTTTAATTTTTCTCGACCTTTTACAAAGTTTATTAATCACAAAAATTAAAAAAAGAAAAAAAAAATGCCCTTTGCATAAAGGATAAAAAGGAGTGCTTATAACCTCTCCTGAAAAATTTGTGTTTGTGCAATATTGTGAAGGCTAAAATGCACATTAGTACCCTGAATTTGACTAGATGGATCTCCTACTATCCTAATGTATCAAAGGTACACCATAAACTTCATAGTACCTCATACTTGACTATTTGGTTCATCTAGTACCCTAACCATAATTAACTTAATCATGTGATGTAATACACCGTAAATTTCCCCTGTCATTGTCATTTGTAAACAATTAACGAATAGTAATCTATCGTCGGGATTTAATTAACCATTTTTAATGGGTTTTTTTTATTTCTTCCAACCATGTTAATCTAAATGTCATAGCGCATTCTCACATTCTTTGTGTCACTACCATTTGTACGTACCATGATAGTCTCAAATCACGAACAAACACAACCAAGAACCATTTTAAAACTATACTTATCATGACATGATAAAACGCGTTTTTACAAAATACATTCAAGTTCATTTGAATTATCCCAAACACCCCCTATTAACATTGGGACTCAGCCCAATTCACATAATAACCAAACGAACCCTTTTATATTTGTGAGTAAATTACACCGTTCGTCCCTGTGGTTTGCTCCAAATCACTACCGTAGTCCCTGATCTTTTTTTCTTGCTTTTTTGATCCTTGTGGTTTACATACTGCACGCTGTCAGTCCTTATCGCTAACTGTCGTTATCATATCCGTTAGCTCCCAATCGTCAAGTGGCAACGTTAGTCCATTAACCAAACAATCATTTGCAATGTTAGTCCTTGATACTAACGACCGTTTATAATTAACTCAAATTTTGGTTTTTATTGTTTTTGCCAGTTTTCATGCGTTTTCTTACGTTTTCATATGTTTTCATCCGTTTTTATACATTTCCATCCGTCTTTATACGTTTTCATCTGTTTTTCTTACGTTTTCATACGTTTTATCCGTTTTTATACGTTTTTGTCTGTTTTATACGTTTTCCTCCTATTTTTATGCTTTGTCCGTTTTTCTTACATTTTCATCCGGTTCTATACGCTTTCATCTGTTTTTAAACATTTTCATCCATTTATATACGTTTTCGCTCGTTTTCTTATGTTTTCACCTGTTTTTATACGTTTTCATCCGTTTTCGTCCATTTATATACGTTTTCGTCTGTTTTATACGTTTTGCTTGCATTTTCATTCGTTTTTATACGTTTCTATCTGTTTGATACGTTTTATACGTTTTCGCTTGTTTTATTACGGATGAAAGTGTATAAAAACATATGAAAACGGATAAAAAGTAGATAAAAACGTATGAAAACGCAAGAAAAACGTATGAGAAAGACGAAAACGAATATAAACATACAAAAACATATAAAAATGGACAAAAATGTAAGAAAACATACAAAAACGTAAGAAAACGGGTGAAAACATAAGAAAACGTATAAAAACAGATGAAAACATATAAAAATGATGACAACATAAGAAAAACGGCAAAAGCGTAAAAAACGTATAAAACAGACAAAAATGTATAAAAACGGATAAAACCGTATGACAACGTATAAAATGGATAAAAACGTAAGAAAAACAGACGAATACCTATAAAGAAAGACTTAGACGTATAAAAACGGACGAAAACATAAGAAAACGCATGAAAACGGGTGAAAAACCGATAAAAACATATAAAACAGTATGACAACGTAAGAAAACGAATAAAAAAATGAAAATGTAAGAAAAACATATGAAAACGTATAAAGACGGACGAAAACGTATAAAAAACGGACGAAGATATATAAAAACAGACGAAAATATATAAAAACGGACGAAAACTAAGAAAACGCATGAAAACGATAAAAACTGCGTAGAAATAGAATTTTTGTTAAGAAAACCAAAATTTGAGTTAATTAGAAACGGTCGTTAGTATAAAGGACTAACATTGCAAACGATCGTTTGGTTAATGGACTAACGTTGCCACTTGACGATTGGGAGCTAACGGAGAAGATAACTACAGTTAGCGATAAGGACTGATAGCGTGCAATACGTAAACCATAAGGAGCAAAAAAGCAAGAAAAAAAGATCAGGGACTACGGTAGTGATTTTGAGCAAACCATATGGACGAATAGTGTAATTTACTCTATTTTCTTTTGTTCAGTTCCACTAGCTAGGCAACCATATCCAAACAAAAGAGCCATGATGATCTTACACACCCTTATGACACACACAAGTGACAAGACCATGCTTCTCTCCTCTCCTTTTCCCATGATTCCCAGCTGTTAGGACATCACCAAAAGCAACCCTCTTCCTTTTATCTTTGCGTGTATATTAGACCAAACAAGGACAAATGAATAAACAAATATCTATGGAACCCATGTGACAACTTGACGTCTTGACTACTCAACTACCATTGTTCCTTTGTTTTCTACCTAACCAACGAGCTAGGGGTGAGCAAGAACCGCACCGCAAACCGCAAAACCCACACCGCAAAAATCGAAACCGCAACAAAAACCGTGGTGCAGTTTTTGAAAATTAAAAAACCGCATTTTGCGGTGCGGTTTCGGTTTTCACCA
This sequence comes from Artemisia annua, assembly GCA_014162995.1. NCBI lineage: Eukaryota > Viridiplantae > Streptophyta > Magnoliopsida > Asterales > Asteraceae > Artemisia > Artemisia annua. The sequence continues at coordinate 81,415 of LBNU01024505.1, read as the reverse complement.
AAAAACCGCACCGCACCGCAAAGTCATATTCAAATATATTATATATATATTTTCTAAATAAGCCAACTAAATTTTTTAATTTTTGTATGATAAGATACTTTTGTTTATACTTTCATAATTAGTTTTCTTAAACGAATTTTATAAGTTAATTATTTTTGAGTTTTTAAGTCATATGATTTTATTTTTCTATTGATTTATTATCGAAGTTTTTAAAATTCTTCGACTATTGTATATTTATAATTTCATATTAGATACACAACATTTTGTATATATGTTTCAGTCCATCATATAACCTTATGATATTTATTCTATAATAATTATATACGAAAAATATAATCCGAAAAAAAATTACTTTAAAAACCGCAAAAACCGCAAAACCAACCCGTAAAAACCGCGAACCCGCAAAACCGCGCGGTTGCGAATTCTCACTTTTTAAAAACCGTAATTGTGGGTGCGGTTCGGTTTTTATCAAAACCCGCACCAACTCGCACCATGCTCACGCCTACAACGAGCCTCTTGGTGTTCTCTTCACAAGCAACAAATGTACTTCATCACATGCAAACCCAAACCGATCCTTAATATAATTGTGATGCTTTGAATCTTTAGACACTAGGAAGTTTTAAAGGCTGTGCTAAGCACAGCCCAAGATAACTTGAATTGATGTTTTAAGGCATGGTAATTGTCACTTAACAAGAGTAATAGAGTACATAATAATAATGAATGTACATATTGTCTTGTTAAAAAGACAATAGTACGCAAGTCACACTGTTACAAGTTCATATAGATGGAGTTGTGTCAAACATCATCCTTCTTCCTTCGTTGTGTGGTTTATGGTCACATAAATATTTTTAACTAAGCTTAAATGGATGCTAAAAGACTTCATTTGACAAATCTAGTGTATAACGTATTACTCGTACTATCTTATGTGTTGATACAAAAGTTGGGCTTTCCTTGTTTGGGTTCCTCCCTTCATATCAATTGCTTGATATCGTCTGAAACCTGCGCACTAAGAATGAAACAAACACCGTTAGGCTTATCGAGGGATTGTTTCCCCCGATTATCCTCCGGTGTGAGAGTAAGTAATCGTAGTTTAGGGTTGTATATAGTTAGGGTTACGTGAGTAATCGTACCTTTTTGAGGGTTAGGTCCCCTCTATTTATAGGTAAGTAACCGATAAGGGTTACTTGTTCCTTACTCCAAGGCGTGTCCGCCCATATCGGATATTTGGTAAATATCCTCCTAATTTAGAAGATATCCTTTATCCGTTCCATAAATACTAGTCCATATTATTTTTATACAAAAATTACCCTTTTTCGTTTATAAACATGTCTAACACAATTCAACAAAAAACAAGTAATTTAAACAAAAAATAAACAACTAAATAAAACATATATATCATAAAGATTAAATATATATATAAAAACATGTAGCCACATGCAAACTTAATTCGATAATCCTATTAAAAATCAATTCTAGGTTTTAATTAACACATAATTGATTCCTTAATATTGGAGTCTTCCCCAATTCGACATCTATCAATTAATTTACATGTAAAATCTTAACAATTAAAAATAAATCATTGAATCCATGCTAAACATGCATGTTTTCATGGATTCCACATAACAATTATTGCAAATAGACACAAGAACGTTTACTTAAACACATAAACATGTTTCTTAGGGTTTCTAATCAAATTAAAGATCAAATTTCAAAAACCCTAAAATTTAAAAAAAATCGATTTATATAAAAATTAGATTTTTGATTTTTACAAACCCTAAATCTAAAAACATGCATAAAACCAAACAAGGTTCGTGTTTTATGTGTTTTGGTAATTAATTACACATTATAACGTCTCATGATGCCACTGTTGGAATTTTATACTCATGTCATACATATATAAATAAAAGCATCAACTAAGCATAGCAGAAGCAATTAGGATCATATAATGCATAATTAATTAACTAAACATAAAAGTAAACGTATCTTTTGATTCTAGCCCGAACAAGAATCAATTAGAGCTATTCTTCAAATTAAGATCAAGAACTCTAATTAGTGTTTATGTGGATTATAAGAATAACCCCTTACCTTTTTGTTATTCAATCCAAGAATCAAACAATAGTGTGTTTGATTCACGTTCTTGTACACACGTACTAAATCAAATCAAAGTTATCCAAGTAATAAATCACAAAATCAACCAAACACTTTGTTTTTGCAAATCAAACCAAACGAAACCCTTGAGGGTGTTTGTTTGGATCGGCCACAAGAAGGAGAGAAAAGAAAAGAGGTTTAGGTTTTTGTGTGTGTGCACAAGAGTACCCAAAACCCTAAAACTTGACATGTATTTATAGTTGAAACAACTTGGAGGACAAGTTAGATGTGGGTTGGGTTTCCCCACATACCCACGACCGGCCACCTCCATAGGGAGGGATCCGGAATCTTCTTGTTGTCCAATTTGCGTTACAAGTCCTTTTCTTTTCCCGTTTAGTCAATTAGCATAATTACTTAACGGTTCTTATACGTTTTGTGATATTTAATAAATAACCATAACATTTATATTTATTTATTAATCTTTGATTCTCATACGTAAAGTGTGCAATCCGGTGATCTCAAGTTCGATCCTAACACACATCTATTATTTTATCGTCTATAAAACTAACAGCTCCCACTTAGACATATCATAATAGATGTGATCACATTCGGTTAGCGTCTTGCAACACGCCGATGCCTCTTAGTACGAATCGAGTAAGGCTCCTGGAAAACCTTTTAATGATTTCTCATTATTATCATCCTTTTGTTTCTAATACCACATTAATAAGGATACGGATCAAAGTCATTCCTTAATTAACAATTATGTTTCTCGTTGTATGTGATTGACAAGATTACCAAATCGTCTGAACATATTCAGGGAAGATCTTGGGCGTGGCCACGCAGACATCTTGACAACCCTACGAGGGGCCCAGCAGTATTAAACTCCAAAATAAATTTTAAGGAACAAATTCTGTATTGACTACAAGCAAAACCCACAAACTTTGTAACACTTCCGAAAACAACTCTTATAACTACCAGTTACGTATAGCGTTAGATTGCTTCACAAAAATGCACTTCATTTATGACAGTTATCTTGTATCTCAAGTCTGAGGACAACTTCTTAGGATTTACTTAATGACAAGATCCATAAAGTAACATCATGTAGTTGGGATAAGTCCTATATTCGGTATCATTGAATATCATCTGAAATGGCATGACTACGCATCAGTATATTATACCAAACTTTAGATTTTTCTTAATTTAATAATATTCCCATATTATTAACTAACAATGGACAATTTAGAATAACATGTATTCATGGATTAAACATGCAAAAACAGGACAAACAATAATTAACAATGACAATAAACATAACAAAATACTTTATTTTATTAAAATAATAATTGTTTACAATATACTTTATCCAAATACTAATCACAGTTATGCATGAAACTACTAGCTAATTTAAGTCCAATGCCATTGGATAGTTCAGTAAGCTTTTCTTTAGCTAAAGCCTTAGTGAATGGATCAGCTAAGTTTTCATCCGTGTGAACTTTCAGTAGATTTATTTCACCATTAAGAACTTGTTCTCGAACATAGTGATATTTTCGTAGAAAATGTCTGGTGCCCCGCTGATGAACTCAAATAAGTACATATTATTATCATCATTTATCCTATTTATTTGACTTGTTTTACTATATTATATATGAGAATCGGTACTTTTATGCTTACTTTAGTAATTCTCAGGTAAAAACAGGTAATAGGTGAAACTTGGCGATTTTGGACTAATTAAGGAGCAAAACAGGCGAGATGTCAAAAGTCTACTGAAATCCAGAAGATGTGCCGTATCTCTCTCAACAGATACGCCGCAATATCATACTTAGATGAACTCAAAGACCATTGCCTGACTTTGAAGAATGCGCCGCATGTAATTATATCATGCGCCGCATATGAAACTTTGGTCAACGAAGAAGATCAAGCTCGTTCTACTCCAGATACGCCGCATTACACTTATGACCTATGGCGTATCACTATCAAGACTTCACCAGATACAATCCAAGATACTGAAGGACATGCGCCGCATAAAGATTCAAGTTGGAAGTTTGTTTAACCAACTTATGTAAAGTTTTGTATTAAGTGGGAGATATCACCACTATTTGTTGTTGTACTATATTTATGGATTGAATGGGAGTTGGCCGTTATGGGAACGCCAACTAAGGATTATTCTTTGTTTAATATTTTATTGAGTCTAATTCGTGTCTACCTAAAGCGTGAGTTACATGAGTCAAAAGCGTGAGTTATTCAATAATATGAGTCTTATTCATGGGATGGTTGGGAAAGTAATTAACCACACTTAATTTATTTGTTTGTTTATTTTTTATTTTACACCAATTTATATCCTAAATGTTATCCCTACCCAACCGTATTGTTATGTTCGTTGTTAGCTTTCGAGCATCTGGATATAATGATGGCTAAGTAAGAATATTAAATGTATGAGTAAGGTAGTGACCATCCGAGTATTATATTAATTGACTAACGCGCTAGCGATCTAGTGTGTGACTTGGTGACCATCCATTAGGCAAATAACGAGCCAGCGATCCAAGAAGTGCACTAGTGACCATCCGTTAGTTAAAGCGTCGAAGACTCGCGCTGGCGATCTACTAAGTTTATGCATGAGATATTTGAACGAAGCTAGGTTCAACCCTTAAGCCTCAAAACCCTTTTTACCGCTTTAGACTTGTTACTCCTTGGCTTTAGTGGGGGAGATGCGTATACTTGTCAAGCTTATGATAGAATATTCGTCACAACTAAGCAACTAAACGATTTAGAATTATTTTATATTGAAAAATTATTTTGTTTCTACTTGTTAAGTGTTTGGTTGTGTGATTGTGATAAGACGAATACGTGCATTAATGATAAAAATAAATCCTAATACCTTTTAGGATACATTTTCATAAGATTAAATCTAAGGTTTACTTGGGGACAAGTAAAGTTCAAGTGGGGGGATATTTGATGAACTCAAATAAGTACATATTATTATCATCATTTATCCTATTTATTTGACTTGTTTTACTATATTATATATGAGAATCGGTACTTTAATGTTTACTTTAGTAATTCTCAGGTAAAAACATGTAATAGGTGAAACTTGGCGATTTTGGACTAATTATGGAGCAAAACGGGCAAGATGTCAAAAGTCTACTGAAATCCAGAAGATGCGCCGTATCTCTCTCAACAGATACGCCATAATATCATACTTAGATGAACTCGAAGACCATTGCCTGACTTTGAAGAATGCGCCGCATGTAATTATATCATGCGCCGCATATGAAACTTTGGTTAACGAAGAAGATCAAGCTCGTTCTACTCCAGATACGCCGCATTACACTTATGACATACGGCGTATCACTATCAAGACTTCACCAGATACAATCCAAGATACTGAAGGACATGCGCCGCATAAAGATTCAAGTTACGCCGCATCTGAAGACGGTGTACGAATATTCCAGAATATATTAATCTTGGACCCCACGCGAAGTTAAGTCAATGCGCCGCATCTACTTACCCAATGCGCCGCATCGTACCCTAAGACAGAAACTATAAATACCCCAAGACCTAGACGAATTTTGTGTGCAACATAACCCTAAGGAGCCGAGTTCAGCCGAAGAAGCAACACAAGACACACCCCAAACGAAGATATTAGAGCTGTAAGAAAGTATTGCATGTATTTAATTCATTAAGTAGTTTTGTTTTATTGTAATAGTACACTTTAATTCATCAGGATAGATGGGCATGTGTATGTGACTACGGAAAATCATACACACCTCTTAAAGTTGCTTTCCCATCAATTAAAGTTTATATGATGATGTCTTTGGTGACTTATATTAGTGCATTGATAACCTCTGTGTCTAGCTGAGCACTGCTTGGGCTGCCATACCCCTTCCTCGCCTATTTAATCTGACGTCTTTGGATAAATAGGAGTCATAAGTAATCATTGAGGGTTTACCCACCGATATAATGAGATCCAACGAGAAAGATTTAACTAATATACACTTCATATAAAACTAGCAATAAAACAAGTGACAAGCTACTTAATTATCAGGACAGGTCTTCTTATAGTCTCTATTATCTATCTGTGTACGTGTATGCTATTTGCTGATTCGTGCTCATTAGTTTAATTTACTGTTTAATAAAACCAATCTGTGCCAGTCTCTAAGGCTGAACCCCCTTGCGTTAGATTAGGCTGTAAAACTAACTTAGGACATTCAAATACTGATTAGGTTAACTAGATAAATCGTTCCACTCTTAGTGATCGACACTCTACTTACCATTATATTCATACTGACCGGGTACACCGCTCATTAAGTGTGTGTGTTATTGATAAGTCAGCTAAATATAAATTTAAAACTTGAGTAGGCATTAACACTGCTAAACCGTAACGACACATCACGCGCATCACCCGCATTACTCCAGGTTCATGGGCAAATATGATTGCAGCAGAATTGTCACAATACATATTAATAGGTAATTCAATTGAAGGCATAACACCAAGCCCTGAAATAAATTTCCTAATCCAAACAGCCTCCATAGCAGCTTCCAAAGCAGCAATGTATTCGGCTTCTGTCGTAGACATCGCAATTGTACTCTGCTTCTTGCTCTTCCAGTCTACTGCTCCTCCATTGATAACAAAGACATAACCCGTCTGAGACTTCGCATCATCTTTGTCACATTGCCAGGACGCATCTACAAAACCTGTAACATCAAATTCTGTATCTGGAACTCCACCATATACCAAAAACATATCTTTTGTACTTCGTAAATACTTAAGTATATGTTTAACAGCAATCCAATGTTTTTCACCCGGATTCTGTTGAAATTGACTGGTAACATTTTAAGCATACGCCACATCTGGCCTTGTGCATTTCGCAACATACATAAGAGATCCTACAGCAGAAGCATAAGGAACTTTACTCATGCGCGCCACCTCAGCAGCTGTTGATGCACAAAACTCATTGCATAAGCCATGTTTTACTTCCATTGGCAAATATCCTTTCTTGGAATTTTGCATATTGAATCTCTTCAATATTTTGTCAATGTAAGCACTTTGACTTAATCCAATTAACCGCCTAGATCTATCTCTGTAGATCTTGATTCCCAGAATGTATGCAGCTTCTCCTAAATCTTTCATAGAAAAACACTTTCCAAGATATGCCTTAACCTTTTGCAAACTTGGAATGTCTTTTCCCATGATCAATATGTCATCAACATATAAAATTAGGAAAATTACATTATCACTCCCACTAGCTTTGTGATATACACATGGCTCATCGAGATTCTGAGTAAATCCAAACTTTTTAATCTCAGCATCAAATCTCTTGTTCCATTGTCTTGATGCTTGCTTCAATCCATAAATGGATCTTTGAAGTTTGCATACATGATTTGGAAACTCTGGATTCTCAAACCCTTCTGGTTGTGCCATATAGATGTCTTCATTTAGACGACCATTTAAGAAAGCGGTTTTTACATCCATTTGCCAAATCTCATAGTCATAGTATGCTGCTATAGCTATGAGAATCCTAATAGCTCTTATCTCTGCTACAGGAGAGAAAGTCTCCTCGTGGTCAATGCCAAAAGTTTGTGCAAAACCTTTAGCCACAAGTTGAGCCTTATAGGTGTGTACATTACCATCCATGTCAGTTTTCTTCTTGAAGAGCCACTTACTCCTAACTACCTTGGCATTGAGAGGAAGATCTACTTTAATCCAGACTTCATTATCTTTCATGGATTGCATTTCACCATCCATAGCAACCTTTCATTTATCCTTTTCAGGACTATTAATGGTTGCTCTATAACTAGTAGGTTCACTAAGATCCCCTAGTATAGTTTCCTCACATTCTACGTTAAGACATAGACGGTCAGGAGCTCGTACAGTTCTAGAAGACTTACGAATGGGAAGTGCTTCAACTTCAGGTGGAGGATCCAGACTATCAGGTTCCACAGGAAGTTCGCTAGTGTTTTCTGAAGGTAATGCATTATCTAGACCATCTTCCAGATCATAGATTCTCCCACTGAATTCTTGAGATATGAGATCCTTTTCAAGAAAGTCTCCATACCTTGCAACAAATATTTTGTTTTCAAGTGGGTAGTAAAAGTAGTAACCCATCGTTTCCTTTGGGTATCCTACAAAAATGCACTTTACAGATCTTTGTTGGAGTTTATCTGCTGAGTCACGTTTAACATACGCCTCGCAGCCCCAGACCTTTAAATAAGACAAGTTCGGAGCTTTTCCAGCCCATATTTCATATGGTGTCTTAGCAACCTTCTTTGTGGGAACCATATTTAGAATGCGAACCGCGGATTCTAAAGCATAATCCCAAAAGGACAAGGTAAGAGTAGTAATATTAAACATTGATCGAACCATATCTAATAATGTACGATTCCTTCTCTCAGATACGCCATTTTTTTGTGGAGTATATGGAGATGTGAGATTCTGGACAATTCCATTCTCAACTAAGAAATCTTTAAACTCTTGAATTAGGTATTCACCGCCTCGATCAGAACGAAGAGCTTTAATCTTCTTTCCTAATTGCAATTCTACTTCTGATTTGAAAACTTTAAATGTTTCAAACACCTCATGTTTATGTTTAAGTAAATAAACATAACCATAACGGCTGAAATCATCTGTAAAAGTTAAGAAGTAGATAGCACCTCTCTTTGACACATGTCTATGTGGTCCACACACATCAGTATGTATTAAACCAAGTTGATCAGAAGCCCTTTCCATATTGCTATGAAAAGGTTTCTTTGTCATCTTCCCAGATATACAAGACTCACACTTATCATATAATTCATCATTGATATTTTTCAAAAGCCCATCACGTTGCAGCTTTTGCATGCGAGTCTTGCCTATATGAGCAAGTCTACAGTGCCAAAGGTAAGACGAATTCAAGTCATACTATTCTCTTACTTATGCTATACATTGAATTATTATTGTTGGAAACATTATCATTCATATCAATTTCAAACACACCATTCACAGCAACAACATTAAAATAAAATACACCATTTAAAGAAACAAAAATTTTATTGCCATTAATAGTATGAGTAAAACCAAGATCCAACAAACATGAAAAGGAAACAACACCTTTAACAATAAAAGGTGTATAATGACAATTGTTTAAAATCAGTACTAAACCAGAAGGTAAAACTAAATTAAACACTCCTATGGCTTCAACAACTGCTTGTGCTCCATTGCCCACTTGCAGAAATTGCTCTCCATAAGATAGTCTCCTTTCATCTCTAAATCCCTATAGTGTATTACAAATGTTAATACCACATCCAGTATCATATACCCAAGAATTTATTTTATGAGATAAAGTAAATAATTCAATAACAAATAAGTTACCTGAAGTGTTGGCGCTCACGTGCCCAACCTTCTTGATCCTATTTGCTCGCAATTCATCGAGATAAATAGGGCAGTTCCTCTTCCAGTGACCCACTACATTGCAGTAGTGACACCCTTGATCCTTCTTCAGATTATCCTTCTTGACAGGAGGAGGATTAGAGTTTTTCTTGGGTTGAGGAGGAGGTTGATAAGCCATAATCTGTTTACCCTTATCAGCCTTTCCCTTTCCCTTTCCCTTACCTTCCCTTACCCTTCTTCTTGTTCGCATTTGGCTTGTTAATTCTACCCCCTTGAATAGCAAGTACTTGGGGTGTAGGAGCCTTTGGTGGTAAACCTTTCTCATAATCAATGAGCAGTGCGTGCAATTCACTCACTGTCTTCCCCACGCAATGCATATTGAAATGCCTAACAAAACCATTAAAATCCTTTTTGAGGGATCTATTGATTAGATTAACATTCATATCATTGTCATAGGGTTTACCGAGTGATTGTAATCGATCCATGTAACTTTTCATTTTCAATACATGAGCACTCACAGGTTCACCATCAGCCTGTTTACAACCGTGTAGAGATTCCATCAAATCGTAAAGTTCTACACTTGCTGGTTTCTCATACAGTTTTATAAGCTCATTTATCATGTTCATAGGAAAGAAATCTTCAAACTGCCTTTGTAGAGCAGGTGTCATCCCTCCCAACATTAAACAGGCCACATCAATATGCGTCTTATAAGCTTCTTTCCAAGTGGCTTTAGCTGCAGGAGTTGCATCTGTGCCAGTTGGTTCAACAGGACAAGGTGTTTTCAGAATCTCAAGTTGATCAGTCACTCGCAAGACAATCCTGAGTGAACGATACCATTCATTGAAATTATCTGTGCCAGTCAATTTTTCTCATTCAAAGTGAGCTTTGTACGCAGAACTCAAAGTGGTGTTATTAGTTTGAGCCATTTCTATAGATAAGAAAGTTCAAATCATTAGTATTTTAGATAATACAATTTTTCAAGAAAATAAAATACCCAAGGAAATAAAATCCATAGAATTTTCTTGAAAACTAGGATCCACATAAACATAGATTCATCACACCAGTTGATCTGCTAGTAATGAACGTATAGAATGTAGTAACTTGTCGTACAATAATTGGCATAACATTTTTCCAATTCCTAGATTTTATGGGATTATATTCACAAAAAAAAAAAACTTTTGTAATATAAGCATGTTTCGTCCCCATCTGAATACCTTGAGTCCAAGCTCTCACTTTCTACTCAATTTAAGTCATCTAATTTAAAAACTGCAAACTTTCATAATTTCATTACATTCAGTTGATCTGCTAGTAATGAAATTACAAAGTTCACCTCTCCATTGAGATCTAGCCAAGTTCCCACATGACGTGAATCACAACTTCAAGTGTTCTTTAATTAGATGGCATTCGACTTAATTTTTAAGGATATTAATTTTGACGTGTGATCAAAATAATGTATGAAGAAGCATGCATACAACTTCATAACATTGGTTTTTACAAAACATTTTTATTACCAATTCACTAAGATCTAATTAACAAAGTTTTGATTAAGGTATTGGGTTCACTAATTAAAGAATTACTAACAATTATCGTCCAGTATACCGTACTTTTGCATAATCCCTAAACTTAGTGTTTCGGGTAATCATAGTGGAATTGTAGTCAATTCACCCTTAAGATGATATTGTACGTAAAATAGTGATATAGGTAAGTCTAATTAACGCACAGGCGAGCGTAGAGACAGAATGGTGTCTCCCTAAGGTCACAATTTAATGCGAAACAAAACTTATACCCACTTTATAGTTTGTCAACTTCGGTCCGCCTTTCACACACTATTGTACAAAAATATCAGTCAACTAAACCTTGTAAATTTGACTCTTAAAACCAAAACAAATTTCGCCATTTATTTAGTCCATATTATTTTTATACAAAAATTACCCTTTTTCGTTTATAAACATGTCTAACACAATTCAACAAAAAACAAGTAATTTAAACAAAAAATAAACAACTAAATAAAACATATATATCATAAAGATTAAATATATATATAAAAACATGTAGCCACATGCAAACTTAATTCGATAATCCTATTAAAAATCAATTCTTTGTTGTTGTTGTTGTTGTTGTTGAAGTAGAATGGAGGTCGAGACATCTTGATTGATTATGTTAAAATGGATCTTTAAAGGATGGTTAAAGGTTGTTGTTGAAGATTAGTTGTTGTTGTCGAGACGAAGGCCCAAAGTAGTTTTCTTACTTGCTAATAATCCCAATTATACTCGCTAGAAAACTTTGAACTTATTGATACTCGCTAAAGTGACTTGTACTCGTAATTTTTTTTAAAAAAAAATTTAATACTCAAACTCGCTATTAAAATATTTGGAAATGATACTCGCTATGAAAATATTGAGCACGTACTCGCTATGATAATAGTGAGCACAAACTCGCTATGAAGATTTTAGGGATCAAACTCGCTAAGAAAATCTTTAAAAAACAAACTCGCTATGAAGTAGGTTCAAAGCAAACTCGCTATGAAAAAGTTAAAAAACAAACTCGCTATGAAGAATTTATTGAAAGCAAAAGCTAGAGAGGTAGTAATACTCGCTAGGAGCGTGTCCTTACTCGCTAGAACGATAAGGATTAAGGCTTACTCGCCTGAAAAATGAAACTCGCTACCAATAAATTCCCATACTCGCTACCAATAGATTTTACCCAAACTCGCTATTAAAGATTTTACTCAAACTCGCTATAAAATCCTAAGTTTGCAAACTCGCTATTAAAGATTTTACTCAAACTCGCTATTAAACCCTAAGTTTGCAAACTCGCTATTAAACCCTAAACCCTTTAACTTTAATATTGCGTACTGTTTTATCTAGTTTTCAACAAGCTGAGTACCAAAAAAAATTAAAGACCAAGTGAAATGTGTAAAAAACCTTAACAAACTTATGAAAAACGCAAACAAAACCAAAAATAACGAGTACAAAACACTAATACACGAGATCAAAACTAGCCTAAACTAATCAAAAAAAAACAACCCCAAATATCCCTAGGCGAATGATACCACTTGTTAGGTCACCATGTTGTAACATAACAATCATATAATCATTAACCAAGAAAGAAGAAGAAGAAGAGACAAGTGTTTGGAAGGAACTCTTGATATATTTGATATAATGAACTTGAAATACAAATGAGAACCAACAAGCCTTAACCAAGGCTTACATGTAGTATATATAGGGGAGTCCAAGGGTTTCCATGACATTCTAGCACTATTACATACTTAGCCCTTGGACTTCCACACAATGTGACATTACATCATAAACTTACTTAACATAAGAGATAAAATGTAAACATAATAAGTCTAATAAGCAACCTATTACAAATATAATGACCGACACTTTTCATAACGTGAAACGTGTTCCTAACAAAATAATCCGAGGTGAACTGCGTCAGTTCATCCTCGGTTATGTCAGCAGTGCAATCATGCAATTGAAGAACCATTTTGTGTTTAAGAATGGGCGCACGCGCTAATTACCTAGCGTATAGAAAATGATTGCAGAGGAGATTTAGAAGTTTTTAAAAATGGAGATAATTCGCTTTTACTGTGATAATCACAGTAAAAGTGGAGGGTGGTTATATAGTTTCTCACCCACCACAGATGACTGACACGTGTACTCCACTAACTAGAATCGTGTGGCCGGGAAGTGAAACGGTACAGGACACGTGGATAGCCTCTCCACTTCCCAAGGTACCTCAATTGCACTTTTTTGGACTAGATACATCCAACGTGTGTTTTGGCGGTTTAGTTCTGAATTCTTCCCGCGTACGCGTTGGGAATAACTTTGACACGGCTTTAGTCTAGCATCCGCAGGTTTTACCCTGCGCACACTAGACTGGAGGGACATGATGCCGTATAGTCCACACTCGGGTTACGAACCCGATTAGTAAACAATACTAACATTCGAGCCCACCACGTGTGGGCCACCTTAACAATAAATGGACTACCATTTAGATGGTTTGGGCCCACGAGGCCCAAGCCCAATAATTATTTATAGAATTGATAAGGATATCTCCTAATTATGGAGTGTATATCAAATACCCGCTATACGCGGGAAATATCGAAGAGTGAGGAACACGTAACCTTATCGGTTACGTGTGTATAAATAGGGCATCATAAACTCTCGTCCAAGGTACGACTAACAAACCCTAAACTCTTCACAACCCTAAATTCGATTACTTACTCTCACGCCGGAGGATAATCGGGGGAAACAATCCTTCGATAAGCCTAACGGTGTTTGTTGCTTTCTTAGTGCGCAGGTCCCCAAGCATTATTATCTAATTGGTACGAGAACAGGAACTCAAACAAGGAACGCCCAACTTTTGTATCAACATGTACAGTTAATAAAAAAAAGTCGTAAACGTTCTAGCTAATAAGTCCACAGGGACTTACTATATTGACATCCAATGCGTTAAATTGATCGAGATAGATATGTTTGTTTTGTAGCAAGTCTTTGTTTTGGCGCACACCGCTTATATACATAGTGGGCTCTCCCACCTTCGCACACACTTTAAGGAATTAAACCCTTCGTTTTCATAACACACTTGTTAAATTCCAATTCCATCATATATATCATCTTCCATCATGTGATCATCTTAGCTAACCCGTTGTTTCTTCACTTCATTCAAGAGACACCACACCAGGTACTTCAAAATTCCTCCATCTCTTTCCATTTGTGGTCGATTTTAGTAACTTTCTAAGTAAGGAAATCAGATAAGATTGCTCAAATTAAAGTTCAAACTTTAAATAGATGCATGGTATTTGAATTCAAAATTTGCGGAAAGTATAGTACTCTTTAAAGCGAGCCGCTGAGTCAGTCTACTTTTCACGTATTGTTCTTAAAACGATGTGTTTAAGCTGGTTGAATTACCGGTTATCAACGTTTTGCACGATATTTTTTGAGTTGAACAAGACCTTCAATTCTATTATCGCATGTAAAAAGGTGTTTTCTTTTTAGAACGGCAATTTTTTCACACATGTACCACCTATCTCACAATATATATCGGCACAAATGCCTCGAGCGAGGCTTGAACTCACAATCTTTAAGTTGATGGGCAACTCACATACCACTAGATCAAAAAGCAAGCTGTTCAGATGAGAGTAATCAAATGAATCAAACACAACACTACAGATAAAATTAAGAACCAACAACAGTTTTATTTGAAATTAATTGGTAGTAGTAATCTCTAGTTTATTTGTGTGTTTTATAGGTAAACCAGATCTTTTAAGACAAACCATCTAGAGAAAAGCTACTTACAAAGATATGGATGTGAGTTACGGACCTTATGTTGATCCGGAGCTCGAATTGCTAGTCGACAGACTCCACCCTCCAAGGTTCTCATGTCAACTTGTTTTCGGTTGTTCGCTTTTTCTTATATATATTGCATGTCTTAAAAAATTTACAATTCTTTGGTATTGCAGGGTTTGTATAGACAATGATTCTTATGATGATTGCACCCTTGTGAAGGTACCTCAAGCACATACATACGTTCTTAGTTAATTAGTCATCTTCATTCGTTTGTATTGTGTAGTGAAAGTCATTTTTACAAATTGACTAATCACAAGCCCCGTTGATACGATTAGATTATATATGCATACATACATTTAGAAAAGGTTAAGTTTCCATCTTTAACTTGAACCAAAGTCCAAACGTCACATACATTATCTAGATATCAGTCAATGGATGTTCAATTCCTTTTTTCGAAAAAGGTTTATATGCTTTTAACTATAGTGTTTAATTGCGTAATGAATTGACATATAGATACGTAAAATGGTGACCACAAAAGTTGGCTCTTTAAAAAGGTGTATTTCTTTATGATTTTAAGAGAGAGTTTAGATTTCCAGCAAAGATACGAAAACGACATACGAAGATTCAATGTATTTTCCAGTGAATTATTGGTGTATTATATATATTATGGTACATATTTAATTTATTTATAGTGGTAACTTGAATTGGACAGTAAATATAAAATACTTCGTAACAAAGTGGGAATGAATCCATTCATGCTACAAAAGTCGACAGTGATAACATAAGTACATAACCAATGCTGTGTTAATTTAAACAAAACATTATTGTTCATATAATTACCATTTCTTTTATATGTACTTTTGCTTTTACATTCTTCTACAACTAGTATTATTCGATAATCATAAGGTTTTGTTATAATAAAGTCAAAGATTGATATTAGAAGCTTCAATACCATTTTTTATTATTGATTTTGTTTGAACGATGTAGGTCGATAGTGCAAACAAGCACGGAATATTATTGGCCATGGTGCAAGTGCTCACGGATCTTGATCTTGTCATCTCCAAATCGTACATTTGTTCGGATGGTCGTTGGTTCATGGATGGTTAGTCATCACCCTTTCTCTTTGAACCCTTTGTGGTAATCCTGTTATGTCTATAGATATATTTACTTGAATGCAGTTTTTTTTCCTCTTGTGTAGTGTTTCACGTGACCGATCAACATGGCAACAAGATAACAGACAAAAACCTTATACATTACTTACAACAGGTCTCTCTCAATCCATGTAATTCGATAAGATCAATGTTTCAAGTAATTAGATTCACTTAGCACTTTGGCTTTTAGAAGATTTTATATTCAAACCTCACATGTGTCACTGTGACAATGACATCTATTATGTTTTTTTGCAGTCAATATGTACAAGTAGGATCAGAGGGAAGACACAAGTAAAAACAGCAAATTTAGGCAAACAAATGAGACAAAAACACATATCGATAGAACATACGACACTTGAGATGACAACGACTGATAGGCCTGGCCTATTGTCTGAGATATCGGCAGTACTAGCTGAACTAAGATGCCATGTTTCAGCAGCAGTAGCATGGACCCATAACACTCGTGCAGCATGCATCATCCACGTTGAAGATGATTTAAACCCTGGATCCATCATGGACCCTCAAAGGGTTGACCGTGTACAAGCTCAGCTAGCAACTGTGGTCAATGCTCATCACACTAATAGCGGACGGCCAAGTGTCAAGTTGAGCAGCCCAGCCACTGGACAAACTCACGCCGAGAGAAGGCTCCACCAGCTGATGATGGCTGATAAAGACTATGAAGAGAGTACATATGATCCGGGTCGTAAGCCTTATGACATAGTAGTTACGGTTGAAGATTGTCAAGAAAAGGGGTATTCGATTCTAAATATAACGAGCCCAGACCGTCCAAAGTTATTATTTGACACGGTCTGTACCCTTACCGATTTACAATACGTGGTTTTCCATGCTACCGTTAGCTCTAAAGGGTCCGTTGCTTTTCAGGTATGTGATACTTTTTTCACGCTTTATTATTTAATAATGTAGCACCAATAAATATACATTAGAATTACAGGAGTACTACATAAGGAAGAAAGATGGACGTACATTAACCTCAGAGAGTCAAATACAAGCGATCACTCGATGCATAATTGCAGCTGTAGAACGAAGGGTGTCACATGTAAATGTCTGTTAAATTGTTTATTTGGAAATTCCATAAAATAGCAACGTACACGGTTTGCATAATGGCCCTATTTGGTAATGGTGTTCCAGTACTAACTCAAGTTTGTTTCGGTCATATTTGGTAAATACTTATATGAGAACTTTGATTAGTAGATTGGAGCCTTATAGTTACCAAATTGGACCATTCCAAAAACGATGTTGCTATATGTCAATTTGGCTTTATTACACATATTTAATGTGTGATGACTGATGCGTGTATATTCAACTGCAGGGATTGCGATTAGATGTAAGGAGTAGAAATAGGTCAGGATTACTATCAGATGTTACAAGGGTGTTCCGTGAACATGGGCTTTCAATCGCAGGGGTTGAGATTGGAATACATGGAGAGAAGGCAGTTGGGTCATTTCATGTGACAGATGCTGGTGGACATGATGTGGGTCCAAGCATGGTTGAGTCGGTGAAAAAAGAGATTGAGAAGTTTGGGGGCACCGTTGTTTTGGTGGTGAACGGATCCTCCTCGAATCACGCTAGTAATAATAGCACGGAATATGAAGGGTCAAGATCATCACTAAGGACAATGTTATGGTCGCACCTCGAAAGACTTTCAAGCAAATTTCAGACCTCAAACTCACAATCCTAGAAGAGAAATATGCGTCTTCAGGCTTGGCTTTGTCGATACTTGTAGATATCAACACACCATGCTCAGACATCAGTTTTAGAATCTTTTTATTTACTTGCATAACTACACATAATTAGTTGTTCATAACCATATGTAAGTTTATGGTATATAATATTGGCTGGTATATTTAAATTGACTGTCAGATAACTATACGTTAGTTGTTCTTTTTAATAGAAAAACCCATGTCAAGAAGCTAGGGAAGGGAGTTACAGATTACAATTACAAGCAATTTTACTGCCTATTGAAAGTGGATAATCTCGTTTACTGCTTTATTAAACTAGAAGGACCAAAGTTGTTAATAGTAAACTTAATAACCATAAGTTAGTTAAGTTAGTTAGAATCCTGTAAATGTGAAAAGGTGTGTCGAATGGACACAATCCTTCGTGAACAGACATGATGGTTCGAACACAACCATTCGTGTAGTATATATATATGTAAACGTGTAACATTACAAAGGTTAGAACGTATAATAAAGTTATTCAGTTTATAGTATTTGCAATTTCATATCGTATCTCAAACCGTTAGGGACCAACATTTGGCATCAAGAGCCATACGCTCGTTACACACTCGAAACCAGAAACCATTTAACGAGAACAAAAAGGAACCCAAAACAAAAACAGACGCTGGAACCTTTGTTTCAGAAGAAAGAAAACGCAACTTACTACCGAAGTTTAATTGGAAGTTTAAGGTACTTACTGCATACAAGACCAGATCTTAGTTATTCAGTCGGACTACTCAGCAGATTTATGCAAGACCCGAAGGATCATCACCTGAAGGCAGTTAAACAAGTAATCCGATATATCAAAGGAACAAAGGAGCATGGCATAATATACAAGAAAGAAGGCGGCTGCAAGATTACAGGTTACAGCGATAGTAGTTATGGGATCAACAGCGATCAAGGAAAAGGAACTACTGGAATCGTATTTTACTTTGGAGAATCACCCATTACTTGGAGTACTCAGAAGCAACCTACAGTGGCACTATCATCATGTGAATCAGAATTCATGGCAGCTACTGCAGCAGCATGTCAAGCTTTGTGGTTAAAACGACTACTTAGTGAATTGACTGGATGGCAAGAAAAGAGGATAACGCTTAGAGTTGACAACATATCAGCTATAGCACTCGTGAAGAACCCAGTATTTCATGGAAGGAGCAAGCACATAGACATTCGCTATCATTTTATTCGGGAATGCGTAGAGAATGGTCATATCAATGTGGAACACGTTAGTGGAGAACTACAAAGAGCCGACATCTTAACGAAAGCCTTACCAAGATTGAAGTTTGTGACAATGCGACAAATGCTCGGAGTACAAGACTTAGGTCGAAGCAGCAATCAAGATTAAGGAGGAGAATGAAAGTGGATAATCTCGTTTACTGCTTTATTAAACTAGAAGGACCAAAGTTGTTAATAGTAAACTTAATAACCATAAGTTAGTTAAGTTAGTTAGAATCCTGTAAATGTGAAAAGGTGTGTCGAATGGACACAATCCTTCGTGAACAGACATGATGGTTCGAACACAACCATTCGTGTAGTATATATATATATGTAAACGTGTAACATTACAAAGGTTAGAACGTATAATAAAGTTATTCAGTTTATAGTATTTGCAATTTCATATCGTATCTCAAACCGTTAGGGACCAACACCTATTTCTATGAGTAATCCAAACATGTGAAAGAACTTTAACTTCATTCACAACAATGTCTCTCCGAGCAGGAAGCGAGTGGAAGCACATTTTGTTCCTTTATATTCAAATGACCCAACTGGTTGTTTCTGGATAAACGCGTCAAAGCATAGTTTTTGATTCTGGGATAAGTTGGCCTTGTCCCCTCGGCCAGGAGAATAACCCTATGAGATCCTGTGGGTGGTCATCTATATGGCACCAGTTCTTTATCATGTTTCATTGGTTACACGCGACAGTACATTCCACAATTAGATGTTGCGCATATTCTATAGCCGAGTCACATACAGGACAATGTGTAGAATCTGCACATTCCACAAAGAGATGTTGTGCAAATTCTAGAGCCGGATCACATGCCGGACAACGTGTATAATCAACATATATCCCACGTGAGATTGAGATTACAGTGTAGCATATCATTGATGATATGCTATGTCTGAATGTTGATTTTGCTTGGGATTGATTTATTCCATCTCACCTTATGGGTCACAGAAAGCATAGTATTTTTTAGGGATAATTACCAAAATAGCCCGGTTGCCCTGTGGCTAGGCATTTTTAGCCCGATTTTTCAATATTCTTGATTTAGCCCGGGTTGCCCTGGGCAACCACTGTACATCCAACCAAAAACTGACAAGAGTTAACTACATTTTTGGTCCTTGTGGTTTACCGGGTGTAACGATTTTGGTCCAATAGTTTGAAAAGTAACGGATCCAGTCCAGAATCCGACGACCCGTAACACTTTTGGTCCAATTTTCGTTGACTGTTTGTTTGACTAGTTAATAAAATGTGAAATGACTAAAATACCCTCGGATGATGATGTTCAATGACTAAAATGTCCTTTCCTTTATTATTATTATTGTTGTTGTTGTTGTTGTTGTTGCTGCTGCTGCTGCTTTGTTGTTGTTGTTGTTGTTGTTTGTTATTATTATTATTATTATTATTATTATTATTATTATTATTATTATTATTATTATTATTATTATTATTATTATTATTATTTAAAAACACAAACATACAACGTAATCAAACACTTCCACATATCCATTTTAAGTTCTTAGCAAAAATTCAAAGCAAAACAATAACACCAACAACTTCACTTCATCTCCATCTTGTTCAACCAAATTCAAAGCATACTATAGGTTTGAAGTTTCAAACCCACCACCATACAAGCTGAAACCAAAACCACCAGTTCATCCATAAGTTCGACCCATTATCAAACCCAACAAAAACCCACAAAAAAAATCTATCAATTCATCCATTTGTTCGAAGTTTCTCATTTTCCGATATACCTCATTTGTTTGCAGTGAAAAAACTAACATCATCTTCTACCTTATCTTCTTCACAACCTCATTTTTCCATTATACATCTTCATTCAAAAAAATAAAAATAAATAAATAAATAAATAAAAACTATCACTCGTTTTTTTACCACACATAAACACAAACAAGAATCTACAAACACCCAAAAAAACTAATACAAACTATCTTTTTCATTTTTCCTTATCATCTCACTGTAGTTCCACCAACACTCGACAACCATCAAATCTACTTTTTTTCTTAATCAACCAATACCCACTTCAAAACACTAAATCTCCCAAAATCAAACCCAAATAAAAGAGAAATAAAGCTACAACACCACTAACTATCATCGGCATAAACAAAACACCCACCGCCGCCGGCAAGAACAAAATCACCACTCGCTGTCAAGACACCATGGGTCATCTGTTTGTGGTGCGGTCGGAGACGATATGCTCGAGTGGAGGTGAGGTGATGAGATCCGGATAGATCTGACGGTTGGTGTGTCGCGCGGAGGTGGTGTAGAAGTGGTGTGGTGTGGTAGCAGTTTAGTCCATTATTAAAAGAGTTAACTAAATGATTCGGTGATGCTGAGGGTGGTGATCTGGTGGCAAAAAATGGTAGAGAGAAGGAATAGAAGATTTTAGAGAGAGAGATTAGTGTTAGTGTTGGTGTATTTGTATTTGTGTTTATGACTTTATGTATTTGTGTTTGTGTCTGCACACTGATGTCTAATAAAATATTTAACGGTCAAACATAGTCAATTTAACGGAGTCATGAAAATTGGACCAAAAGTGTTACGGGTCGTCGGATTTTGGACTCGATCCGTTACTTTTCAAACTATTGGACCAAAATCGTTACACCCAGTAAACCACGAGGACCAAAAATGTAGTTAACTAAACTGACAAAAGTTGCCCAAAATACACAAAAGTTGCGCCAAAAAATGACACGTGGCATCCTGTAGGGGGCTATGCGTTAGTTGCCCAGGGCAACCCGAGCTAAATCGAGAATTTTCAAAAATCGGGCTAAAAGTGCCCAGCCGCAGGGCAACCGGGCTATTGTACTATTTATCCCTATTTTTTATCAATCAGTCTCCCTGATAAACTTTGGAGCCGTCGAGGACGCAAACAGTGGTGGATCTAGGAATTCGAAGAAGGGTATGCACCCCTCAAAAAAATTTCCGGTAATCAAGTAAAGGAAAAAAATTATCTTCCCGATTTGGGTTTCAGTTGCTCGGTTGGGTTTTTCGTGTATTGATTCTTATAGCATCGAGCTTTTTGGTGCCTGATTTTTATAAAATCGCAAAACCATTGGACAAGAAAATATATCCAAAACATGTTATTGCATTTAATAATACAAGTACTATCTAATTGAAAGAGAATAAAAACATTTAAGCAATTGAGGGTGCGTTAGGTATATGGTAATCGGAATGAGGGAATACTTTCATTCCGAAATAAGATGTTTGTTTTACTACTTTAAATCCAAAAATTCAAAAATTTGTTATGATACTCAAATATAAAGCATACTCCATACCCCACCCACTTGACTCCTTTAGAAACCATCATACCTGTGGGACTCACTTTATACCAAAAGTCATACCAATTCTGATTCATAGAAGCACACCAAACGCACCCTGAATTTTTTTGTGATGCATGTGTTACATTGGGAAATGAATCTTATAGTAAATAACTAGTTTTTTTTAGTCTCCTTATGTCCTTACTCCATATCTTATCCTTCTTCATGTGACCTGCAATTTTTTATTCTTTTTTTGTTTGAAATTCTATTCAAAATTTAATTGCTTTGGTTGATTTGAAAAGTTATAAGGTATGCACAACTTATTTTCTTGACATTTTTATGGTATGCACCATAGGTAAAAAGGTTCTATAAGGCATTAGTTTCAAAAAAATTTACATTACAAAGAGCTTGAAGACACACCCTCCTTAAGCTGCAGATCCGGCCCTAGCCGCAAATCCATATGTCTAGAGAGTCAAAGGGTTAAATTCACAAGTTAGGCAATCCACAATGGTGACAACTTAATGGAAAGTAGAATTTGACATGGCACCTGTTGAAATTTTATACTCATGTCATACATATATAAATAAAAGCATCAAGTAAGCATAGCGGAAGCAATTAAGATCATATAATGCATAATTAATTAACCAAACATAAAAGTAAACGTACCTTTTGATTCTCGCCCGAACAATAATCAATTAGAGCTATTCTTCAAATTAAGATCAAGAACCCTAATTAGGGTTTATGTGGATTATAAGAATAACCCCTTACCTTTTTGTTATTCAGTCCAAGAATCAAACAATAGTGTGTTTGATTCACGTTCTTGTACACACGTACTAAATCAAATCAAAGTTATGCAAGTAATAAATCACAAAATCAACCAAACACTTTGTTTTCGCAAATCAAACCAAACGAAACCCTTGAGGGTGTTTGTTTGGATCGGCCACAAGAAGGAGAGAAAAGAAAAGAGTTTTAGGTTTTTGTGTGTGTGCATAAGAGTACCCAAAACCCTAAAACTTGACATGTATTTATAGTTGAAACAACTTGGAGGACAAGTTAGATGTGGGTTGGGTTTCCCCACATACCCATGACCGGCCACCTCCATAGTGAGGGATCCGGAATCTTCTTGTTGTCCAATTTGCGTTACAAGTCCTTTTCTTTTCCCGTTTAGTCAATTAGCATAATCACTTAACGGTCCTTATACGTTTTGTGATATTTAATAAATAACCATAACATTTTTATTTATTTATTAATCTTTGATTCTCATACGTAAAGTGTGCAATCCGGTGATCTCAAGTTCGATCCTAACACACATCTATTATTTTATCGTCTATAAAACTAACAGCTCCCACTTAGACATATCATAATAGATGTGATAACATTCGGTTAGCGTCTTGCAACACGCCGATGCCTCTTAGTACGAATCGAGTAAGGCTCCTGGAAAACCTTTTAATGATTTCTCATTATTATCATCCTTTTGTTTCTAATACCACATTAATAAGGATACGGATCAAAGTCATTCCTTAATTAACAATTATGTTTCTCGTTGTATGTGATTGACAAGATTACCAAATCGTCTGAACATATTCAGGGAAGATCTTGGGCGTGGCCACGCAGACATCTTGACAACTCTACGAGGGGCCCAGCAGTATTAAACTCCAAAATAAATTTGAAGGAACAAATTATGTATTGACTACAAGCAAAACCCATAAACTTTGTAACACTTCTGAAAACAACCCTTATAACTACCAGTTACGTATAGCGTTAGATTGCTTCACAAAAATTCACTACATTTATGACAGTTATCTTGTATCTCAAGTCTGAGGACAACTTCTTAGGATTTACTTAATGACAAGATCTATAAAGTAACATCATGTAGTTGGGATAAGTCATATATTCGGTATCATTGAATATCATCTGAAAAGGCATGACTACGCATCAGTATATTATACCAAACTTTAGATTTTTCTTAATTTAATAATATTCCCATATTATGAGCTGACAATGGACAATTTAGAATAACATGTATTCATGGATTAAACATGCAAAAACAGGACAAACAATAATTAACAATGACAATAAACATAACAAAATACTTTATTTCATTAAAACAATAATTGTTTACAATATCCTTTATCCAAATACTAATCACAGTTATGCATGAAACTACTAGCTAATTTAAGTCCAATGCCATTGGATAGTTCAGTAAGCTTTTCTTTAGCTAAAGCCTTAGTGAATGGATCAGCTAAGTCATCATCCGTGTGAACTTTCAGTAGATTTATTTCACCATTAAGAACTTGTTCTCGAACATAGTGATATTTCCGCAGAAAATGTCTGGTGCCCCGCATTACTCTAGGTTCATGGGCAAATATGATTGCAGCAGAATTGTCACAATACATATTAATAGGTAATTCAATTGAAGGCATAACACCAAGCCCTGAAATGAATTTCCTAATCCAAACAGCCTCCATAGCAGCTTTCGAAGCAGCAATGTATTCGGCTTCTGTCGCAGACATCGCAATTGTACTCTCAAAACTTTTTAATCTCAGCATCAAATCTCTTGTTCCATTGTCTTGATGCTTGCTTCAATCCATAAATGGATCTTTGAAGTTTGCATACATGATTTGGAAACTCTGGATTCTCAAACCCTTCTGGTTGTGCCATATAGATGTCTTCATTTAGACGACCATTTAAGAAAGCGGTTTTTACATCCATTTGCCAAATCTCATAGTCATAGTATGCTGCTATAGCTATGAGAATCCTAATAGCTCTTATCTCTGCTACAGGAGAGAAAGTCTCCTCGTGGTCAATGCCAAAAGTTTGTGCAAAACCTTTAGCCACAAGTCGAGCCTTATAGGTGTGTACATTACCATCCATGTCAGTTTTCTTCTTGAAGAGCCACTTACTCCCAACTACCTTGGCATTGAGATGAAGATCTACTTTAATCCAGACTTCATTATCTTTCATGGATTGCATTTCACCATCCATAGCAACCTTTCATTTATCCTTTTCAGGACTATTAATGGCTGCTCTATAACTAGTAGGTTCACTAAGATCCCCTAGTATAGTTTCCTCACATTCTACGTTAAGACATAGACGGTCAGGAGCTCGTACAGTTCTAGAAGACTTACGAATGGGAAGTGCTTCAACTTCAGGTGGAGGGCCCATACTATAAGGGTCCACAGGAAGTTCGCTAGTGTTTTTTGAAGGTAATGCATTATCTAGACCATCTTCCAGATCATAGATTCTGAGATCCTTTTCAAGAAAGTCTCCATACCTTGCAACAAATATTTTGTTTTCAAGTGGGTAGTAAAAGTAGTAACCCATCGTTTCCTTTGAGTATCCTACAAAAATACACTTTACAGATCTTTGTTGGAGTTTATCTGCTGAGTCACGTTTAACATACGCCTCGCAGCCCCAGACCTTTAAATAAGACAAGTTCGGAGCTTTTCCAGCCCATATTTCATATGGTGACTTAGCAACCTTCTTTGTGGGAACCATGTTTAGAATGCGAACCGCAGATTCTAAAGCAGAATCCCAAAAGGACAAGGTAAGAGTAGTAATATTAAACATTGATCGCACCATATCTAATAATGTACGATTCCTTCTCTCAGATACACCATTTTGTTATGGAGTATATGGAGATGTGAGATTCTGGACAATTCCATTCTCAACTAAGAAATCTTTAAACTCTTGACTTAGGTATTCACCGCCTCGATCAGAACGAAGAGCTTTAATATTCTTTCCTAATTGCAATTCTACTTCTGATTTGAAAACTTTAAATGTTTCAAACACCTCATGTTTATGTTTAAGTAAATAAACATAACCATAATGGCTGAAATCATCTGTAAATGTTAAGAAGTAGATAGCACCTCTCTTTGACACATGTCTAAGTGGTCCACACACATCAGTATGTATTAAACCAAGTTGATCAGAAGCCCTTTCCATATTGCTATGAAAAGGTTTCTTTGTCATCTTCCCAGATATACAAGACTCACACTTATCATATGATTCATCATTGATATTTTTCAAAAGCCCATCACGTTGCAGCTTTTGCATGCGATTCTTGCCTATATGAGCAAGTCTACAGTGCCAAAGGAAAGACGAATTCAAGTCATACTTCATTCTCTTACTTATGCTATACATTGAATTATTATTGTTGGAAACATTATCATTCATATCAATTTCAAACACACCATTCACAGCAACAACATTAAAATAAAATACACCATTTAAAGCAACAGAAATTTTATTGCCATTAATAGTATGAGTAAAACCAAGATCCAACAAACATGAAAAGGAAACAAAACCTCTAACAATAGAAGGTGTATAATGACAATTGTTTAGAATCAGTACTAAACCAGAAGGTAAAACTAAATTAAACACTCCTATGGCTTCAACAACTGCTTGTGCTCCATTGCCCACTTGCAGAAATTGCTCTCCATAAGATAGTCTCCTTTCCTCTCTAAATCCCTGTAGTGTATTACAAATGTTAATACCACATCCAGTATCATATACCCAAGAATTTATTTTATGAGATAAAGTAAATAATTCAATAACAAATAAGTTACCTGAAGTGCTGGCGCCCACGTGCCCAACCTTCTTGATCCTATTTGCTCGCAATTCATCGAGATAAAGAGGGCAGTTCCTCTTCCAGTGACCCACTACATTGCAGTAGTGACACCCTTGATCCTTCTTTGGATTATCCTTCTTGACAGGAGGAGGGTTAGAGTTTTTCTTGGGTTGAGGAGGAGGTTGATAAGCCATAATCTGTTTACCCTTATCAGCCTTTCCCTTTCCCTTCTTCTTGTTCGCATTTGGCTTGTTAATTCTACCCCCTTGAATAGCAAGTACCTAGGGTGTAGGAGCCTTTGGTGGTAAACCTTTCTCATAATCAATGAGCAGTGCGCGCAATTCACTCATTGTCTTCCCCACGCAATGCATATTGAAATGCCTAACAAAACCATTAAAATCCTTGTTAAGGGATCTATTGATTAGATTAACATTCATATCATTGTCATAGGGTTTACCGAGTGCTTGTAATCGATCCATGTAACTTTTCATTTTCAATACATGAGCACTCACAGGTTCACCATCAGCCTGTTTACAACCGTGTAGAGATTTCATCAAATCGTAAAGTTCTACACTTGCTGGTTTCTCATACAGTTTTATAAGCTCATTTTATCATGTTCATAGGAAAGAAATCTTCAAACTGCCTTTGTAGAGCAGGTTTCATCCCTCCCAACATTAAACAGGCCGCATCAATATGCGTCTTATAAGCTTCTTTCCAAGTGGCTTTAGTTGCAGGAGTTGCGTCTGTGCCAGTTGGTTCAACAGGACAAGGCGTTTTCAGAATCTCAACTTGATCAGTCACTCGCAAGACAATCCTGAGTGAACGATACCATTCATTGAAATTATCTGTGCCAGTCAATTTTTCTCGTTCAAAGTGAGCTTTGTACGCAGAACTCAAAGTGGTGTTATTAGTTTGAGCCATTTCTACAGATAAGAAAGTTCAAAGCATTAGTATTTTAGATAATACAATTTTTCAAGAAAATAAAATACCCAAGGAAATAAAATCCATAGAATTTTCTTGAAAACTAGGATCCACATAAACATAGATTCATCACACCAGTTGATCTGCTAGTAATGAACGTATAGAATGTAGTACCTTGTCGTACAATAATTGGCATAACATTTTTCCAATTCCTAGATTTTATGGGATTATATTCACAAAAACCTTTGTAATATAAGCATGTTTCGTCCCCATCTGAATGCCTTGAGTCCAAGCTCTCACTTTCTACTCAATTTAAGTCGTCTAATTTAAAAACTGCAAACTTTCATAATTCCATTACATTCAGTTGATCTGCTAGTAATGAAATTACAAAGTTCACCTCTCCATTGAGATCTAGCCAAGTTCCCACATGACGTAAATCACAACTTCAAGCGTTCTTTAATTAGATGGCATTCGACTTAATTTTTAAGGGTATTAATTTTGACGTGTGATCAAAATAATGTATGAAGAAGCATGCATACAACTTCATAACATTGGTTTTTACAAAACATTTTTATTACCAATTCACTAAGATCAAATTAACAAAGTTTTGATTGAGGTATTGGGTTCACCAATTAAAGAATTACTAACAATTATCGTCCACTATACCGTACTTTTGCATAAGCCCTAAACTTAGTGTTTCGGGTAATCATAGTGGAATTGTAGTCAATTCACCCTTAAGATGATATTCTACGTAAAATAGTGATATAGGTAAGTCTAATTGACGCACAGGCGAGCGTAGAGACAGAATGGTGTCTCTCTAAGGTCACAATTTAATGTGAAACCAAACTTATACCCACTTTATAGTTTGTCAACTTCGGTCCGCCTTTCACACACTATTGTACAAAAACATCAATCAACTAAACCTTGTAAATTTGACTCTTAAAACCAAAACAAATTTCGCCATTTATTTAGTCCATATTATTTTTATACAAAAATTACCCTTTTTTGTTTATAAACATGTCTAACACAATTAAACAAAAAACAATTAATTTAAACAAAAAATAAACAACTAAATAAAACATATATATCATAACCATTAAATATATATAAAAAAATGTAGCCACATGCAAACTTAATTCGATAATCCTATTAAAAATCAATTCTAGGTTTTAATTAACACATAATTGATTCCTTAATATTGGAGTCTTCCCCAATTCGACATCTATCAATTAATTTACATGTAAAATCTTAACAATTAAAAATATATCATTGAATCCATGCTAAACATACATGTTTTCATGGATTCCACATAACAATTATTGCAAATAGACACAAGAACGTTTACTTATACACATAAACATGTTTCTTAGGGTTTCTAATCAAATTAAAGATCAAAATTCAAAAACCCTAAAATTTAAAAAAAAAAATCGATTTGTATAAAAATTAGGTTTTTGATTTTTACAAACCCTAAATCTAAAAACATGCATAAAACCAAACAAGATTCGTTTTTTATGTGTTTTAGTAATTAATTACACATTATAACGTCTCATGATGCCACTGTTGGAATTCTATACTCATGTCATACATATATAAATAAAAGCATCAAGTAAGAATAGCGTAAGCAATTAGGATCATATAATGCATAATTAATAAACCAAACATAAAAGTAAACGTATCTTTTGATTCTAGCCCGAACAAGAATCAATTAGAGCTATTCTTCAAATTAAGATCAAGAACTCTAATTAGGGTTTATGTGGATTATAAGAATAACCCCTTACCTTTTTGTTATTCAATCCAAGAATCAAACAATAGTGGGTTTGATTCACGTTCTTGTACACACGTACTAAATCAAATCAAAGTTATGCAAGTAATAAATCACAAAATCAACCAAACACTTTGTTTTTGCAAATCAAACCAAACGAAACCCTTGATGGTGTTTGTTTGGATCGGCCACAAGAAGGAGAGAAAAGAAAAGAGTTTTAGGTTTTTGTGTGTGTGCACAAGAGTACCCAAAACCCTAAAACTTGACATGTATTTATAGTTGAAACAACTTGAAGGACAAGTTAGATGTGGGTTGGGTTTCCCCACATACCCACGACCGGCCACCTCCATAGGGAGGGATCCAGAATCTTCTTGTTGTCCAATTTGCGTTACAAGTCCTTTTCTTTTCCCGTTTAGTCAATTAGCATAATTACTTAACAGTCCTTATACGTTTTGTGATATTTAATAAATAACCATAACATTTATATTTATTTATTAATCTTTGATTCTCATACGTAAAGTGTGCAATCCCGTGATCTCAAGTTCGATCCTAACACACATCTATTATTTTATCGTCTATAAAACTAACAGCACCATGTGATTGGATAGTGAATGGTCAAAAACTCAATAAGAGGTCTTCTCTGTTTTGATTGTGTCAGTGCCGTATATTTATCGACGAATTTTGGTCAACATGAACGTACAAAACACATTGAGATCGGCATTCATTTCGTCTGTGATTATGTTGCTTCAGAACAAGTTCGTGTGATTCATGTTATGTCTTGTTTTCAGTATCATGAAATCTTTACTAAGGGACTTTCTGTTGCTTTGTTTTTTTGATTTCCGCTCCAGTTTGAATGGTTGAAGGCCTCCCGCTCAAATTGCGGGATGTATTAACCGAACTATTGTTTAGCCAAGTTGGTTTATGTTTATTGTATTGGATTAGGCTCATTTATAGGCGATTATATTTATCGAATGTTGTGTTTAATGAAATCAAGGGGAATATCAATTCTATTATTCTTTTGATAACAATTGCCTCTAAAATAATCATATAAAACTCTTTTATAAAAACTTAAAAAAATAAAAAAAATAAATGTGCCAAAAGAGATATCAAACCTCTCGGGGTTATACGTTAATGTTAACTCATCTTCAAAACAAACCACAAATGAAAATGCTGCTCCAAGCGGCTCGAATCCGCCTCTTCACACACCCCATCCACCCATCACCCTCCTTCCATTTCACACTCCCATTCATCAGAACCACAGTCACTAACTCCGCAACCAAACACCCCAAACTCACACTCACCACCGAAACAACGCCCAAACACACCCAAAAAACAGTCCTCTTCATCCCACCAGGAACAGACCCAGAACAAGTAACAGAAGACATAATCTTACCCAACTCCAACATTGTTTTAGGACCTTATGCGGGTGATGCTAAAGTTAAGGAAGTGCAGTTTATTGGAAGTAGTGTTAGGCCAAAAGATTGTCCTAAAGATGACAGACCTGAATTTGCAATGTTGGGAAGGTCTAATGTTGGCAAATCTTCTTTGATTAATTCTTTGGTTCGTAAGAAAGAAGTTGCTCTTACTTCTAAAAAACCAGGTTTTGCTTTCGTTGTTTTTTAAGGTTTGTTTTAGGTTTAGGGGTGTTTGGTTGTTTGCTTGTTATGTAGGCTTGTGGACTTGTTTGAGTTTGGAAAAGCTGATAAGCTTGGTTTTACCATGTTGCGATTTATCTTGTTGAGCTTATAGAGTTGGCTTATTTTCTCGGCTTATTTGGAAAATTATAAATCAGAAGCTCACTTTTGGAACTAAAGAGCTTATGAATTTGTTTAGCCCACCGCCATGGCGCCATACATACTCTAACCGGGTGAAGCCCTTCCTTTTCAGGAGGTTGGCGTGGCCACTTGAGGGTTGTTTGCACCTAGTAGGAATTGAACTTGAAACCTCTCACATTTTAGTGTCATAGTCACAAGCGTTTTGGTGCTTGGCAACCCGTGAGTGGTTAACAAGCTTATAAACTTAGATAAGTCATAAGCTCGGAAGGCCAAAAATAAGCCCATAAACCCACAAAATAAGTTGTTAATAGTGAATTAAGCTTGTTGGCTTTTGTAAACTTAAATAAGCCGATAAGCCCCCAAAAAATAAGCTAAACCAAACACCCCTTTAGTTTATTGTAATTGCTACTTTGGGGATTTGATTGTTTGTATGCGTGTGTAGGGAAGACTCAGCTTATTAATCATTTTTTGGTGAATAGAAGCTGGTACCTTGTTGATTTGCCTGGTTATGGGTAAGGTTTATCTTCTAGCTTCGTTTTTGTTATGGGTGCTCTTTGATTGTGATATTAGAATTTTATACGATCTCGATTAAATAAATTAATAGTTTTAAAACCACATGAGCTCTTTGATTGTTTGTTGATATTTCGATGGATTAGACAGAGTTAGTGCAGTTGCATCATTAGGCCGGATATGATGGAACCTGAACTGGACCATAAATCATTTAAATTCTTTAATGATGGTTTTTCTATCTTAATAAATAGGTTACTTTCCGTCTATGAATGTAGTATAGGATTCACATGACATAATGTAATTCTTGTGACATACGTGATAATGGCAAATTGTCGAACCAGTAATTGCATCATGGATTACTAGAGAATTAGGCTAAATAAGTTTTATGACCAGTTGATTCTTGCCATATGCCCTTGACAGTTCACAAACACGCATCATGGTACTCACCCTCTTTGCTTTTATATTCTTTTAAGAAGATCATATAGGCACATTTGTGACCCTTTTTTTCTTTTTTATTCAACGAAAAAAGGTAAGAATCCTCATTCTCGAAGGTGCACGCCCTCTTTACATGATTATTGGATGAACTTAGGGATAAAGTGACTGTTTGTCGAATTTTGGGTTGATTGTTAAACTGAAGCTAAAACTTCAATAGTTCAATATGCTTGTTCTTTTTTATCGATTGCGCTTCATTTATGTTTGGAATCTTCAATATAGTTAAACCCTCAAGTAATTTTAATTGATTGACGTTCTCATGAACGAGTTATAGGGTTTCCTCCTAAAGATGATGTAACCTAGGGTTTTGGGGTTTAATGTGATGATTTTTCATTGTTTATTTCCAGTTTTACTTGTTTATTGATTCATCGAGGCTCACTAAGAATTGTAAACCCAAGCTTTTGACACTGAATCATACTAGTTCCTAAGCACTTTGAATTATTAACGTAGTTCTTTGAAAAGGAGGTGTTGAATTAAATTTGAAAAAATGCAGTTTTGTTTGATTACTGATTGAAGTTTGTGTTCTTATAACCATAGTAGTACTCCATTCGCGAATCACAGTTTTTGTTCATTGTAGTTTTAAACAAGTTTATGTGCTACTGGAAATTAAATAAGGGAACCCTAAGAACAACTTAGCCACAACCACGTGATGTAAGTTGTGGGCTTGTGGCATGCACATCAACAACAGATGTTTAATTTTCCTTTGTCATTAATGCCTGTGTTTAAAAATGCGAGCCTTTTTGTGCCTAAGGCGTGAGGCGAGCCGAGGCAGTGAGGTCATCGCATCGGGACACTTGATGCGCAGCCATTACATAAGGCGATAAAAGGCGACGCTTTTTTGGCGCCTTTTAAGAGCGCTTTTTAATGCCTCATGTGTTTATAGGTCTTAAAAGGACATTTAAACTAAAAGGGTTTAAGTTGACCATTATTAGTCCTTTCTAGTTGGGTATTGGGCTTTAAGAAAGCCTCCAATAAAGCCCAACTTAAAGTAATTTAGGTTTTTATGAGATAAAAACCTAAAACAACTACTCACCCGCAAGTAACTTTCTCTCTCATCCGTTTTTCTCTCATCCAACATTCTTTTTTTATGATCTATCGTCATTAGGTACTTCACTTCTTAATTCCTCTTCTTATTTTCTTTTTTAAAGCTATTATGTTCATGCTTTTGTGTTTTTAAGATCAGCTCTGTGTTTAATCTTATTTTCTTGACTCCTCTTCTTATTTTCTTAATTCCTCTTCTCAATCTTGTATGTTTCCTGCTTTTTAAGAGCAATTTATGGCTCGAATTTTAAAAAAAAAAATGCTTCTTTTGCTACTGGTTTCTTACAAAATTTTGTTATGCTAATTTGATGATTTGCTCATTTGTAATTTGTTTAATTTGTGAAGTTCACATTAGAATGGACGCGACCACCCAAGCAACACTAACCTACGCGAACCTAAGGATCCAACAAGGAGATATTCAGTTCAGGATCCTAAGAACAAAAACAATTTTAAATGTAACTTTTGCTTCAAAGTAACTAAGGGTGGAGCATTCGTCTAAAGAAGCATTTAGTTGGAGGTTTTAGGGATGTTACTAATTGTCCTAGTTGTCCAGAGCATGTTAAAGCAATAGTTCACGAGTATATGATAAATAAACAAATAGTGAAGCGAATTTGTCAAATGCTCCCAAGGATAAATGAAGTAGATAGTGAGGAGGATGGGGAGGATTGTGTTATCACATCTATGAAGAGAGGAAGTGACTCGGGAGAAGGAAGTAGCAAAGGTCTTCCTAAAAAGCCAAGACATAAGGGTCCAGTGGACATGTTCTTTGCTCGTAATACTGAAGATGTACTTACGGGCAGAAAACGGGGAAGACAACAAACGATAAATGAAGTGTGTAAAAAGGAGCTAAGATTTCATGCTTGTAGAAAGATAGCTAAGTGGTTTTATGATGTGGGGCTTCCTTTCAATGCGGCTAACTATGATAGCTTTCAAGTTGCAATGGAAGCGGTAGCACAATTTGGTCCGGGATTGAAACCACCTAGCATGTACGAGCTTAGAGTTCCTTTACTCAAAAAAGAAGTGGAAGAAATTGATAATAACATGATAAACTACAAGAAGGAATGGGCTGTGAATGGTTGCTCTATAATATCCGATGGATGGCGTGATTCCACGGTTCAAAAGGATATTGTGAACTTCTTAGTGAACTCTCCAAAAGGTTCGGTGTTTATAAACTCCATAGATGTCTCTGAAATTAAGAAGGATGGCAACACATTGTAACAAATGCTTGACAAAATGGTGGAAGGAGTAGGAGAAGAGAACGTGATTCAAGTTGTTACTGATAATGCACTAGACTGTTAAAGCGGCGCCACAAGACCAATCTGTATTGGACACCGTGTGCCGCTCATTGTATTGATCTTATGTTAGAGGACATCGGAAAGCTTGAAAGAGTGAAGAGTTCTTTGAAAAAGGCTATGTTCGTGAATGGTTATATATATAACCATGTTGGCCTTGTGAACATGATGAGAAGGTTCACAAATCAAAGAAACTTGCATAGGCCTGCAATCACTAGATTTGCAACATCGTTCATCACTCTTGCACAACTACACATTCAACAGAACAACTTGAAAAAGATGATCACTTCCTATGATTGGAATAATAGCAAATGGTCAAAGGAGGCGGCTTGGAAGCAAGTGGCAAAAATCATTCTAAATGATTCATTTTGGAGAAATGTTGCTTATGCTCTTAAGTTAACGGGACCACTTGTAAAGGTTCTTAGAATGGTTAATGGAGATAAAAAGCCGGCAATGGGATATATCTATGAGGCTATGGATAGGCTCAAAGAGGCCATTACTGCAGCTTTCTCCCATGATGAACACCTTTACGAGAAAGCTTTTGAGATCATTGATTTAAGGTGGACTGCCCAACTTCATAGACCTTTGCATGTGGCTGGACATTTTCTAGATTCGGAGATGTTTTACGACGAGGAAAAGAAAGCTACTTGTGAAGAGGTTACGACCGGCTTGTATGATTGCATTCGGAGGTTGACACCTGATATTAGAATTCAAGACCTTATTTCTAAGGAGCTTGATGTATATCAGAATGCCTTAAAGTTGTTTGGAGATCCTATGGGAATACGAATAGGAAGACAAAATCTCTGGGTATGATGTTACATCTTGATAACATATCAAACTCATAACATCTCTAACATTTAACATACGAAACTTATCACATTTCTTTCTTAGCGGATTGGTGGATTTCATACGGATCATCAACTCCAAACTTACAAAAGTTTGCTATACGTGTTCTTAGCCTCACGTGTAGTGCTGTCGGCTGTGAGAGGAACTGGAGTGTTTTTCAACATGTAAGTTAACTAAGTCGTAACTTAGAACGTCATTCTAACATATATCTATACACATCAGTTCTATGCCAATTGAAGCAGAGTTAATACTTGTTTTTAACAGATCCATACCAAGAAAAGAAACAGATTGGCACAAAGCCGATAAAATGACATGGTTTATGTCAAATATAATCGTGCTTTGGAACGTCGATATAAAAGAGCAGATAGCACTGATCCTATTCTTTTGGACGATATCAATGAAAATAACGAATTGTCGATGGGTCAAATGGATGGTGAAGAAGATGCAACTGAATTTGTGTTTGAAGATGATGAGTTAACATGGGCTGATGTTGATAGGGTTGCTGGGGCATCTGAGCCAGCTTACTCTACTAGAGTTGGACTGTTGGAGCATCAACATCAACAGGTCCTGCGTATGTTCAACCAAGAAAGGCAAGAAGTCGAAGAAGTAAGAGTGTTGCTCATGCTTCTACTTCTGGTTCCAAAGGAAAAAAGATCAGTTGTTTGTTGATGAACATGAGGTGAATGAGGTGCTACAAATTCATGATGATCTAGTGGAGAGCGATTATGCATGCTTCTGATTTGCATAGATCCCCATTCAATCCTATGCATTGCATGGTTTTTGTTCACATCCATGCTTTTGTGATAAACTTATGATCTATGGTTTGTAATATCTAGTATTTTGGAGATAGGGAACCCCAAACTTTGAGAATGAATGGGGAATGTATGCTTTCTTCTGATTTGCATAAATTCCCATTCGTTCTTATGCATTGGTTTTTGTTCACATGCATGCCTTTGTGGTCCTTTGGTTATTCTCAGGTAGGAATTTGATAAGCTTATGATCTTTGTCTTGTAATATCTAGCATTTTAGCGATATGGAATCGCAAACTTTGAGAATGAATGGGGAATCAGGTATATATAAAAACCGTTCTAAGAATCTTTATAAGTGGTCCCGTTAACTTAAGAGCATAAGCAACATTTCTCCAAAATGAATCATTTAGAATGATTTTTGCCACTTGCTTCCCAGCCGCCTCCTTTGACCATTTGCTATTATTCCAATCATAGGAAGTGATCATCTTCTTCAAGTTGTTCTGTTGAATGTGTAGTTGTGCAAGAGTGATGAACGATGTTGCAAATCTAGTGATTGCAGGCCTATGCAAGTTTCTTTGATTTGTGAACCTTCTCATCATGTTCACAAGGCCAACATGGTTATATATATAACCATTCACGAACATAGCCTTGTTCAAAGAACTCTTCACTCTTTCAAGCTTTCCGATGTCCTCTAACATAAGATCAATACAATGAGCGGCACACGGTGTCCAATAGAGATTGGTCTTGTGGCGCCGCTTTAACATAGTTTGATGCATTATCAGTAACAACTTGAATCACGTTCTCTTCTTCTACTTCTTCCACCATTTTGTCAAGAATTTGTTACAATGTGTTGCCATCTATCGGATTTTATAGAGCAACCCTTTACAGCTCATTCCTTCTTCTTCTTGTAGTTTAGCATGTTATTATCAGTTTCTTCCACTTCTTTTTTGAGTAAAGGAACTCTAAGCTCGTACATGCTAGGTGGTTTCAATCCCGGGCCAAATTGAGCTACCGCTTCCATTGCAACTTGAAAGCTATCATAGTTAGCTGCATTGAAAGGAAGCCCCGCATCATAAAACCACTTAGCCATCTCTCTACAAGCATGAAATCTTAGCTCCTTTTTACACATTTCATTTATCGTTCTGTTGTCTTCCACGTTTTCTGCCCGTAAGTACATCTTCAGGATTACGAGCAAAGAGCATGTCCATTGGACCCTTATGTCTTGGCTTTTTAGGAAGACCTTTGCTACTTCCTTCACCCGATTCACTTCCTCTCTTCATAGATGTGATAACACAATCCTCCTCACTATCTACTTCATACTTGGAAGCATTTGATTAGTTCGCTTCACTATTTGTTTATTTATCATATACTCGCGAACTATTGCTTTAACATGCTCTAGACAACTAGGACAATCAGTAACATCCTTAAAACCTCCAAACTAAATGCTTCTTTAGACGAAATGCTCCACCCTTAGTTACTTTGAAGCAAAAGTTACATTTAAAATTGTTTTTATTCTTAGGATCAATATCTCCTTGCTGGATCCTTAGGTTCGCGTGGTTTAGTGTTGCTTGGGTTGGTCGCGTCCATTCTAATGTCAAATTTCAGAAATTAAACATAGTATAAATGAGCAAATCATCAAATTAGCAAAATTAGCAGAACAAAAAAAACCAGTAACAAAAGAAGTATTTTTTAAAAAAATTCAAGCCATAAATTGCTTTTAAAATAGAAGGAAAACACAAGATTGAGAAGAGGAATTAAGAAAATAAGAAGAGGAGTCAAGAAAATAAGATTAAACACATAAGCAAATCTTAAAAACACAAAAGTATGAACATGATAGATCATAAAAGAAGAATGTTGGATGAGAGAAAAACGGATGAGAGAGAAAGTTACTTGTGGGTGAGTAGTTGTTTTAGGTTTGATCTCATAAAAACCTAAATTACTTTAAGTTGGGCTTTATTGGAGGCTTTCTTAAAGCCCAATACCCAACTAGAAAGGACTAATAATGGTCCACTTAAACCCTTTTAGTTTAAACTAGGCGAGTACCCGCGCCTAGCGGCAGACAATTAACAATGTGCGATATTGTGGTAAGTGTTTCTATAACGTTCAAAATAGAACGTGAAAAGATCAAAATGAAATTGCAAACGGTTGTAATATATGATAATTCAATTCTAGCAAAAATTCTTAAGATTATCATACGACATATAAAAATATTTAGTAAGACTGAAAAAGAAAACATTACATCAATTATGAGATACTAACTAACAATGCGTAAAACTTCTTGGTAGGCGACATTTGAGGTGTAGACTCCTCTTTGACTGGTTTCACTAATACTTTTGTAGTTCTACTTGATATCCCTCTAGATAAAGCAACATAATGCTGGCCATGCGAGAAAACAGAGTCGGGCAAATAGACACCCACATTTGGAATTGTTTGGCCCTGAGCTTTATTGATAGTCATCGCAAAGCTAAGGGAATTGTGTTCTCTTTAGTTTGAAAGGGAACATGTCTTCTTCATCATCTTCGTCATCACTTGATATGACAATGATGTCATCCCAATTTCAATTGATCAAGTTAGGGTTGAAAAAAGGATTAGGATGTTGAGCAGGGTTCGGATTGGGAAGAAGCTGTAAAAAAAGCAATAAAAAGATAAATGAAATATTAGAACCACCTCAAAATCATACTTGAATGAAAGATTAGAACTCTCATATGTACGTATATCATTATAACAAAAACAAATGAAAGATTAGAACCAACCTCAAAATCATCATCAACATTCTTTTGATTTGTCATTTCCATTTCTTCTCCACGACTTTAGTACATTGGGTATTGAATGGGATGACAGTGTGGTTTACGTATGACATTTCAATGCTTTCCTTTTTAAACATTCAACATTTCAATACGTATGGCATTTCAAATTTCATTGACCATTCAACCCTTTTTCAACAATTCAACAATTCAAGTTTGACCTTTTTTCCTTTTTATGTAGTAAAGATGTCCTTTTAAGACCGATAAACGCATGAGGCATTAAAAAGCGCTCTTAAAAGGCGCCAAAAAGCATTGCCTTTTATCGCCTTATGTAATGGCTGCGCATCAAGTGTCCCAATGCGATGACCTCACTGCCTCGGCTCGCCTCACGCCATAGGCGCAAAAAGGCGCGCTTTTTTAAACACAGATTGGTTGTGACCAGAGTGGGTTCCGTGCACCTTTGCTCATGTGGAAACATAATGAACTTATAATTTATGATACCAGTGTTACCGTGAGAAGATGGAAAGCGTCCTATTAAGCCGGTCCACAAAGGTTAAGTGTTTCACATACGTGAATGCTTCACTCGTTCGGGGGATCTCATTACAAGATAGATATTACATGCTCTCTGAATGACATCAGTCGCACTTTTTTACCAGATCATGGGCATGTTTGAAGATAGTAGTCATAGCTAGTTCTTTAGACTTTCTAGGTGATTTTTAGTAGCCTCCCGTATACATATTTGCCTTTGTACTTTGGTATAGATCCCATAGCAATTTTTTCGAACTCCGCTGCTCCCTTAGGACTTAGATTTTTATTTTTTATTTATTTATTTTATTTATTTATTTTTATTTTTTATTTTTATTATTTATTTTTTATTTTTATCATAGGCATGTTCTTCCCGCAAGCAGTTATGCTTCTATGGACCTCATGCTCGAATGCGTTTATGATTTTATGTCCCCCATGCTCGTATGTGTTTATGCTCATATGTTTATGCCCCATTTTCTCCCAGTATATTATGTGCTATCCTTTCCATGCGTTGTATGAGTATACACCACTATGCTTTCAAGAGTGTGTGTGTGTGTGTGTTTTATTTTATTTATATTCTTCCACCATTTTGTCAAGAATTTGTTACAATGTGTTGCCATCTATCGGATTTTATAGAGCAACCCTTTACGGCTCATTCCTTCTTCTTCTTGTAGTTTAGCATGTTATTATCAGTTTCTTCCACTTCTTTTTTAAGTAAAGGAACTCTAAGCTCGTACATGCTAGGTGGTTTCAATCCCGGGCCAAAT
The DNA here is from genome assembly GCA_014162995.1 of Artemisia annua. Classification (NCBI taxonomy): domain Eukaryota; kingdom Viridiplantae; phylum Streptophyta; class Magnoliopsida; order Asterales; family Asteraceae; genus Artemisia; species Artemisia annua. The sequence continues at coordinate 41,295 of LBNU01024505.1, read as the reverse complement.
TGAGCTACCGCTTCCATTGCAACTTGAAAGCTATCATAGTTAGCTGCATTGAAAGGAAGCCCCGCATCATAAAACCACTTAGCCATCTCTCTACAAGCATGAAATCTGAGCTCCTTTTTACACATTTCATTTATCGTTCTGTTGTCTTCATTTATCGTTCTGTTGTCTTCCACGTTTTCTGCCCGTAAGTACATCTTCAGGATTACGAGCCATCTTCCACTTAGCCATCTTCAGGATTACGAGCAAAGAACATGTCCATTGGACCCTTATGTCTTGGCTTTTTAGGAAGACCTTTGCTACTTCCTTCACCCGATTCACTTCCTCTCTTCATAGATGTGATAACACAATCCTCCTCACTATCTACTTCATTTATCCTTGGAAGCATTTGATTAGTTCGCTTCACTATTTGTTTATTTATCATATACTCGCGAACTATTGCTTTAACATGCTCTAGACAACTAGGACAATCAGTAACATCCTTAAAACCTCCAACTAAATGCTTCTTTAGACGAAATGCTCCACCCTTAGTTACTTTGAAGCAAAAGTTACATTTAAAATTGTTTTTATTCTTAGGATCCTGAATATCTCCTTGCTGGATACTTAGGTTCGCGTGGTTTAGTGTTGCTTGGGTTGGTCGTGTCCATTCTAATGTTAAATTTCAGAAATTAAACAAATTATAAATGAGCAAATCATCAAATTAGCAGAACAAAAAAAACCAGTAACAAAAGAAGTATTTTTTTAAAAAATTCGAGCCATAAATTGCTTTTAAAATAGAAGGAAAACACAAGATTGAGAAGAGGAATCAAGAAAATAAGAAGAGGAGTCAAGAAAATAAGATTAAACACATAAGCAAATCTTAAAAACACAAAAGTATGAACATGATAGATCATAAAAAAAGAATGTTGGATGAGAGAAAAACGGATGAGAGAGAAAGTTACTTGTGGGTGAGTAGTTTTAGGTTTGATCTCATAAAAACCTAAATTACTTTAAGTTGGGCTTTATTGGAGGCTTTCTTAAAGCCCAATACCCAACTAGAAAGGACTAATAATGGTCCACTTAAACCCTTTTAGTTTAAACTAGGCGAGTACCCGCGCCTAGCGGCAGACAATTAACAATGCGCGATATTGTGGTAAGTGTTTCTATAACGTTCAAAATAGAACGTGAAAAGATCAAAATGAAATTGCAAACGGTTGTAACATATGATAATTCAATTCTAGCAAAAATTCTTAAGATAATCATACGACATATAAAAATATTTAGCAAGACTGAAAAAGAAAACATTACATCAATTATGAGATACTAACTAACAATGCGTAAAACTTCTGATTAGGCGACATTTGAGGTGTAGACTTCTCTTTGACTGTCTTCACTAATACTTTTGTAGTTCTACTTGATATCCCTCTAGACAAAGCAACATAATGCTGGCCATGCGAGAAAACAGAGTCGGGCAAATAGACACCCACATTTGGAATTGTTTGGCCCTGAGCTTTATTGATAGTCATCGCAAAGCTAAGGGAATTGTGTTCTCTTTAGTTTGAAAGGGAACATGTCTTCTTCATCATCTTCGTCATCACTTGATATGACAATGATGTCATCCCAATTTCAATTGATCAAGTTAGGGTTGAAAAAAGGATTAGGATGTTGAGCAGGGTTCGGATTGGGAAGAGCAATAAAAAGATAAATGAAATATTAGAACCACCTCAAAATCATACTTGAATGAAGGATTAGAACTCTCATATGTACGTATATCATTATAACAAAAACAAATGAAAGATTAGAACCAACCTCAAAATCATCATCAACATTCTTTTGATTGGTCATTTCCATTTCTTCTCCACGACTTTAGTACATTGGGTATTGAATGGGATGACAGTGTGGTTTACGTATGACATTTCAATGCTTTCCTTTTTAAACATTCAACATTTCATTCAACATTTCAATACGTATGGCATTTCAAATTTCATTGACCATTCAACCCTTTTTCAACAATTCAAGTTTGACCTTTTTTCCTTTTTATGTGGTAAAGATGTCCTTTTAAGACCCATAAACACATGAGGCATTAAAAAGCGCTCTTAAAAGGCGCCAAAAAGCATTGCCTTTTATTGCCTTATGTAATGGCTGCGCATCAAGTGTCCCAATGCGATGACCTCACTGCCTCGGCTCGCCTCACGCCTTAGGCGCAAAAAGGCGCGCTTTTTTAAACACAGATTGGTTGTGACCAGAGTGGGTTCCGTGCACCTTTGCTCATGTGGAAACATAATGAACTTATAATTTATGATACCAGTGTTACCGTTAGAAGATGGAAAGCGTCCTATTAAGCCGGTCCACAAAGGTTAAGTGTTTCACATACGTGAATGCTTCACTCGTTCGGGGGATCTCATTACAAGATAGATATTACATGCTCTCTGAATGACATCAGTCGCACTTTTTTACCAGATCATGGGCATGTTTGAAGATAGTAGTCATAGCTAGTTCTTTAGACTTTCTAGGCGATTTTTAGTAGCCTCCCATATACATATTTGCCTTTGTACTTTGGTATAGATCCCATAGCAATTTTTTCGAACTCCGCTGCTCCCTTAGGACTTAGATTTTTATTTTTTATTTATTTATTTTATTTATTTATTTTTATTTTTTATTATTATTATTTATTTTATTTTTATCATAGGCATGTTCTTCCCGCAAGCAGTTATGCTTCTATGGACCTCATGCTCGAATGCGTTTATGATTTTATGTCCCCCATGCTCGTATGTGTTTATGCTCATATGTTTATGCCCCATTTTCTCCCAGTATATTATGTGCTATCCTTTCCATGCGTTGTATGAGTATACACCACTATGCTTTCAAGAGTGTGTGTGTGTGTGTGTGTTTTATTTTATTTTATTTATTTGATTTATTTATTTTTGTCATATGTCATATGTTGTGTGCTCCCTGTTGCCTGTTATGCTTTATTTTCTTTGATAGTTCATCTATTCATGCAATTCTACACATTCACACATATTTGAGCACATTCACCCTCACACATACACTTACCGGAGGTATTCACGGAAGTAGTCTCCCTATTTACGGGTTTACCCTAAGGTAAGGGTATGATGTGTCTGCATTCCACCTCCCCCATACCTCGTTCAGACAGGATTGCTGCTGCTGCCACTGCCACCTTGCTGCCGCTGTTGTTTGGTCAAAAATTGTGCCCATAGAGGACACACCGGTAAGATCCTACCCCCGTCGAGACCGTGTCGGGTTTGGGGGATGATCGCACTCTAACGGGGCGCCCCCGATTAGATTCCCGATGGGGATCGGGGCTGGTTTGAGGAGGACTTTGGTAATCGGGTTTGGGGTGGGGATGGCTGCCCCGCCAGTGGCCATTCCTATAGCCAAGCTTAGTTTCTGAATAATAGCATAACTTTGATAAGAACTTAGTGCCAAATTGAGGAACTCTTTGCAGAAATTCCTATAATAAACCTTTTTTTTATTTTTTTTATGTAGCTATTTGTTTTATGCTAATCTTGATGTAAATTACGTTTAGTAAGAAAGGAAACAAAAATTAAGTAACAATGTTATAAAAATTATGATATCATAGATAAGATGAGAAGGGATCCATTTAGTCGGACTCCTGGCATAGGATCGTGAATACACACGAGATAGTATTTTGTTGACTTGTGAATTCTTGATGGGTTAGATTCAGGGTAAGGCTATATAAACCTACAAATAGTGGAAAGTTAACATGAGATTGCTCGTAGTCAACCACCTTTTGTTGGGCATTATGTTTGATGTATAACCAAGGACAAGTATTGTTCAACTCATAAATCTTACGATTATAGAAATCATGCTAGTTACATAAAATTTTCAATAACAAAATTGTAAATAATTTCAGATAAGATAGTTGATGAATCCAGTTACCATCTGTAGTCTCATTTCATAAACATCCAATTGTTTGTATATTTATTGCATGAATAGTGTACATGATTACAGCGAAAACAATGTTCAAAACCATGGAAAAATCGTGTATCTTTAATAACAATGGAAGAAATAAACATTGGGTATTGATAGACGCATAATCTTTTCAGTTGTGCTTTACGTCACTCCCAGAATCACCAAAAATGCTGCAGAAAACTGTCCCAATAAGCCCTAAGTCGAGTTATGGGAAAAGATCCTTCTTAGATCTTAAGTTTGGGGTTTACTTATGCATGGCATTGCACGTCGCTACAATCGAGTGAATGTTGGCCACAACCGTAGCACCTTCTAGTAGGTATTATGACGGTCAAAAGAAGACCACGGCCGTGGTGATATTGTTTCTTTTGGCTTCAGTGATTCTTCTGAATTACTGATCCTTTTCCATTAGAGTATATTCGAGAACCTAATATGATCATTTTAGCAAACCATATATAGAGTGTTTAGAAAGGACGGTAAAATATTAAAATACATCTCTTTCCAAGCATACGATGGATCAGAGATGTAGGTTATTGCAATTTTTGACAGGTTCAGCGAACAATCAAAATAAAAGTTATTCGTAAACTAAAATTCCCCATCTAAGATATGTAAACAAAAGCTTAAACAAGATGAACCTTTCAGGGACTAAGACCTGCAACTCTGTAAGACGTCAAGACCGTCTTGAAAAGTATTATGTGGAGAGACGAACCAAATTTAAATAAATTTTAGGTCTTAGGTTTTAGATAGAAGTGGCAGACATTGTACCGATCTGTAGTGATTTAACTTTAACAAAATAACAAGTACACAAAAGATGTTTTGCTATTATACACGCAAAGTTAGCATTACATTTCTTGTTGTGCAGCTTTGCCAATGCTCCAGAAGCTGCGAGAATGGATTGGTCATCATTTACAAAAGGTTACTTTCTAAATAGAGAATCTTTGGTAAGCGTTCTGCTTCTTGTTGATGCAAGTGTTCCGCCTCAGAAGATTGATCTTGACTGTGCTAATTGGCTTGGACGAAATAATGTATGGTTCCTAGTAAAAACTACTTGCTCTAAACTCACATTCTATATCATATTGGCTTTATATTAATTCTTCTTTATTTAATTTTGGCCACAAATTTTAGATTCCAATGACCATTGTTTTCACAAAATGTGATAAAATGAAGAACACCAAGGGAAAACGGCCTGACGAGAATATTCAAAGTTTCCAAGAGTTGATTAAAGAAAATTACAAGATTCATCCTCCATGGATTATGACTAGCAGCGCCACCGGCTTGGGTAGAGATAACCTTCTTTTGCATATGTCACAGCTTCGGAACTACTGGGATAATTAGGCTTGGTAATCAGTGTCATGCAGTGCTGCAAATCTTGTGTTGATGTTTATATTTTGTGGTTCTGGTTTTATTTACCATGGTAGTGGCCTAGTGGGTCCTGTTTTGGCACGTTGTCTGAAAGGCTTCGGACAAAGATGGGCCATAGTTCAAACAAGTTAAATTTTGTTATTGTGGCTGCGTTATTCTAAGCAAAGAGTGCAGCCTTTTTTTATATCTTGTAGTGTCGATGATAGCAATAGATTTAAATAGGTTTATTATACGTGATAGACTGAATGTATCTCACAGATGATGTACCGAAAGAATTATTGTATTTATTTTTATTATGCTGATAATCAAAGTCAATCTGAACTTGACATCAGTGCTGTCTTATACGCTTTGGGATTGGCCGAATGTTCTAGCGCTATCAATATTTCTGTTCAACCGTTACAATTAGGTTTGTATGTTGTACTATATGGGTGCTGTTTGATGGAAGATGTTCTATTGTAGTGTCACGAATAGGGTATCAGATGGTTACATATTTTAGTTCACCCAAATTGGTATATACATGTTTGACCAGGTATGTTCAAATGGTTCAAACTGTAAAACTAACACCACTGCTATTTGCTCCAAGAGAATAATGATGGTTATTTTCTACATGTTAAGACTAGAAAAGCTATATTATTACAAGTTTTCAACTGTGTCAAAACCAGAAGCATAAACACTTATCAGTGGATTGTAAATTTGACTAGAAAAGCTATATTATTACAACAATAATCTAAAATCTGGAACCTAGCATTTGATGTGTTATGTAGATGATGTTAAACCCGTTTAAATCTCAACCAAAATCGACTCATTTGCTGGTAAATATCTGCACCTTGTTTTAGTTTATATAATTTTTGGTTGTATATAGTATTTACCACATCCCTTTGACTACATGGTAAACATGTAACACTTTTTGTTTTGTTTATTTGAGATCTCATTATTTCAACCCATACAATTGTAAATGTCATTTCTGTGATCTGTTGGATAATTATTTCAATTCTTTTAGAGGAAACGAAGGAAAGCGCCCTTCCTTCTTTAGCTTGAAAGACATCTCTCTATCTTTCAGCAACTGAACGGGAAGTGGTTTAGGGAACACAGATGCAGGCTAAGTAAATCAACGGGCAGCTTTCTAATTCTAAGGTGGTAGGGCAGCTAGTTTGAGTGGGGTTCCGCTCTTATGTACGCCCGGGGAACCTCTTCAATAGAATCAAGTGCCCCTCGAACCGCGCGAAATGGTCACCTATTACACACCTCTTAGAAAGAAAAGAACTTAAATCAAAATCGGGTTGTCTAGTCCTAAAGCTAACCAGTTTACACGAATGGGTGAGTTATACCGAGTACTCAGTAAATGATAGACCACTTCAAATCTTCGTTTTCGAGAGGGATGATCAACCTCCAAACCCAGCCTCAGTCGAATTTAACATCCATGTAAATAATAAATATCTTAAGCTTTAAAATAAAATCGATAACAAGAAGCTCTCGTAGCTCAGTTGGTTAGAGCACCCGTTTAGTAAGCGGGAGGTCTTGAGTTCGACTCTCAACGAGAGCAATTATTTTATTTTTTTTGCTACACGATTGAGACATAACATAATTGTTAGATCTAAGATAGCTTAAAGATTAGAGGAGATTATGAGTTTCAATCATATATTCGTGTACTGAATAAAATACTAGTATGTTTCTGAGAGGCTAAATCATATTTATACAATCATTCTTACAAGTATGTAAATGTTAGACCTCACAAATTTTACAAAAAAAATCCCACTTACACATGTGGCAAAAGAGGTGCACCAATCAAATTAAATTGTACTCCGTATTTTCTCTTTCTTACTTTCACCTTTAATATTTGAACAACACGTGTACGTGTGAGAATTCTTTTGTAAATTTTGATTGAGAGTAGCATTCCTCGTAAAGAAATACTTTGTGAGATATATTAATGAATTAATTGAGTAACGGTTCATCTTAGTGTAACGTGTAAAACTTTGTTAGGACACTTTTATCCATGGTTTCAAAGTTATTTTGAATAAACACTTACAGTGTCGGTTTGAGACTCGTTGGTCCAACCGTCCAATATGAATCAAATTGCGTAAATATTTAGATTAGTCTAGTTGTTTTTTGATAGAAAAACAATTATATAACAATTACCTAATAGATTTAGCTGGTCAAAAAATAGACTCATGCAGATGCGGACCCATTTAACCCATCTAAACCTGTGACCCGAGTCGTCTATTTTGCCACCTCTAAATTAAACCCGCGCCCTTTGCATCTTTGATAGAAGGATAACACTTGCCTTTCGGAATGCATTGTGTATCTTGAAAAAATTCAAATGGTCTATTTAAAGTAGTTTAGAACTATCTTAGTGCAGCATCTCTATATTCGTTAAAAACATGTAAATTATTCATTTAATTATGGGAAATGATTAATAGAACAAATATATGGACCTAATCCTAATGCTTAAATAACTTGTACAGTGCATGCACTGTACAAGTTATTTAAGCATTAGGTTTAGTTCCATTCAATCACATAGGTAAACCTGACGGGCGTCCACAACACAACGTTGGTACTGTTCTCATACTAATACATGCTTAACCAAATGTTGGTCACATTGTTCATGAACAGTAAATAGCATTTTGATAAATTTTAACTGTAGAATTCTTGAAATGAAACATGAATGACAAAAACCTAATCACTCTACCAACCAACCATTTACTTCTTAGTTTGATTAATACCATAAACATCAATTTCATGTTAATAAACACACAACCAGAGTTCAACCAAATAAGAAAAGGTAGAGATTTTAAGGTAAATAACACATGTATGAAATACCGTCAGGCTTCTCTAAAATTTAACGTTTTCATAAAACTTCCATTTTATTCCTACTGCAGACCACCTAAAATATACAACAAACCACATATACTACCTTACGGCATACATTAACATACGTCTGCAAATTTATTCCAAGTATTTCTTTCCCATTAACATCCTTCAAGATCCCTCCATTTCAAATACACAAGCCCCGCCCGGTAATGAGTATAAGCTCCCGCCACAACAAGCACATGAAAAAGGTTGTGACTGTGTCCCGCTATATCAAATTTTCCCGGCATCCATCTCTCTGGTATCCTCGTTGCATAAATCAAGCTACCCATCCCGTAAAATGTACCCATTAATATTTCATATCCTGTTGTATGTACAGCCTCTGGTTGGTGCCAAAACAAGATAAGTTTGTGAAGAATGGGTCCCGCGCCTGATAAACCCATCCCGAGAAATAGACCAGTCCTGATGTTACGGTACTCGGGTCGATCGAACACTGGTAAGAGTGAGACCATTATTGTGGCGATTCCTAAAAGGGTTATGAAGCCTAAGTACATGTTGCAGAAGAAAGGGTGGCACATGAAGGAGTAGTAAACTGGTGGGTAGAATGAGGTGGATATTAAGGCGGCAATGCCTGCGTAATCGAGCCTGAGCATGATGTAGGATAGACGTTTGGAATGACAACAGAGCAGGTGGCACGCACTGCTTGCTAAGAGGCAAAACATGGCCCCACCTAAGAATGCGAAGAATGGCCATCGTGTGATGGGTTGAGTCATTAATGGTGCTATCATGTTCGCCACGTCTTCTTTCATGCTACGCTGAAATAAAGAAAAACCAGCGAAAGATTGATGAGAATGTTAGTAGAAGGAAAAAAGGATAAAAGAATCTACATATATACAGGAGGTTTAAGGATCCTTTCGGTACTCATTCTCTTCTTGTGGTTCCATATCTATTATGCAATCATCTAGTGACTAGTGACCAGACCAGCATATATGGAAAGAAGGGGATAACATAGACAAATCATCATAACTGTAGAGGTGGAAATTTAGATTCATTGTCAATCGGTAAACTTCGGTTGAGTGTTATCTCAAGTGGGTCAAATAAAAAATTTAGCTAAAAGATAATAAGTCAAATGGGTCAAGCAGGTTAAAAGCTGATGCTAATGCATACACATATACAACATCCTACATCATGTCTACTCAAATATTTACATTTGTAAATATTTCGTTTTCATATTCAAAGTTAGTGCATATATTCTTTTTCATATTCATAGTTAATGCATATATTATTTTTCATAATCATAGTCAGGTGGGCATTAAAGTTACGTATAAGAAACAGCATACATTTAAGTTCACACAAATGAAAGAATGATAGGAATAGTAATCAGTAAACATTTACAGAACTTTTTTTTGCATGTGTCATATGTTTCTTAGTTCCTACAGGTTATGAACATTAGCAAATTTAACATTAATTTCAATTTGCCTATTTGTAGCATATATTTATCATAAAGCATAACAAACTACATACCTACCATGCCTAAACATTCAAAGTTAAAAACATGGCTTTTTTGGCATCATGAGTCAAATTATATTCCAATAACATAACTAGCATTCACAAAAAAGAGAAAATGAGCCAAAAAGAATCACTAGACATTACCAGGACACAAACATCAGTATGGTTGCTATGAGAGAACCGCTCAGGCAAACAATTACAAAGGAGTTCCACAATATGCCAATTTGATAACGATGGCAAAAAATCCTTTGATGCAGGAAATGAAGTTTTTATCTCAGAATGAAGTTTGTGCAAATTAGGCATATTAGGCATTGATGGAATACAAGTCAAAATGTCTTCACGAAGTTTATGCAGATCAGTTCTCCTCAATACATCTGGGATATGCTTTAGATTATGAAGATCCACATTCGGGATCATATTCGTGCTATAAATTGTCAGGGTGAGGAAAAGGAAGAACCCAATCAAATGTCTGCAACAACAAAAACAATATGATGTAACTGAATATGAGACTTTAAAACAATAAAAATATAGACAAAAGAACAGAACTAAAAGGAACAATCATACACTCGTGTAAATACAATNAGAGAAGAAGAAGAAGATACATCTCCAACTATTAGTAGTTAGTCTCACTTTGATTTTCTTTGTATATTAGTTGTTAGTCTTCCTTAGATATATGAACTATCGAAATTCTGGTAACTGTTATTGTTACACAAGCTTTATTAAATTCCATTATAGCATATGTAAACTCCCGTAAAAAAAGTACTCCTTGCTTCCAAAGAAAAGTTCTTAGAAGACAATCTCTTGGAAAATTTAACACGTCACTAAATACAATCAACAGAATAAGTGGCCTTTCGGCGCTACGTAAGCTTGCTAAAAGCTTAAAAGGATACTTTTTCCAGGACATACAAATTTCATGAACATACAGTCCCTGATTTCAATCAGCTAACACACAAGGGTACAAACACACCCATGCAAAATGTTTGTACTACATGCACCAACACTTGTACGCATCCATTAACAACCACAATTCACAAACATGAAACGAAAGAAACAAAAACCATATAATATAGGGCAACTCGCACAAAAAAGTAGCATACTTTGGGCTAAAATATTGATCAATGTATTCAACGTTTTTTTCTCAATTTAAGGTATTAAAATTATTTTTTTGAGCGATGTAAGTTGTTTTTTTTATAACTTTTTAAAAGAGGTTATCGATCATAAGTTTAGCCAAACTAACTTTTAAATGGTCAACTAGTATGATACATTACATTGCTTAACCGTTTCAGCTGAAAAAAATATCTTTTGAAAAGTCGAAAAAACCTTCAAAAACCTTTAAAATTACATCAAACTAATAACCAACTTCAACACCTTAAATTAAGAAGAAGAAAAAAAGTTAGAAACCTAAAATTAAGGTTAGTCTAAATTATACGGAGTAGTACATTTTTGTGTGATTTGCTTTATAATCGAACCACACAAAGTCCATAAGTCACCCAAGTTCGATGAAACCAATATAAGCAAACCAGACATAATCCAATGAAAACATGTCTTTTACTACTATAAAATTTGCAAAATACTAACATGATACATATAAAAAAGCAAAAATCAAAGAAAAGGGTAAAAAAGGTACTTACGTCCAAACATTAAGGGTCTCATTATGAAGCGTAAAAATGCTGATAAAAATCTGCTTAAGAGGCCATTCAGCTCGATAATGACCCAAAATAAATTCATTATCTTTCATATAAGCAGGCAAATTATGATATTCAACCAGCTGATATTTCACCTTCTTCCATAATTTCTTTCCTTTACCTTCTTCTTTCATTAGTGACTCTTCAACCCCTTCACTTATATCATCAACCCTTTTCCCCATTCTCTTCAAAACCTATCAATTTTCAAACAAATAAACAAAAAATCAAAAAGGGGGTTTTCTCTATACGTAATGATTTTCAAAATTGATTGAATTTATATGAAATTAGATGAAAAATGAACAAAACCCAGATTTTAGATTTTAAAATTGAACGTTAAATTATGCAAATTTGATGTTCATTTAGCTGGTAAATTGAAAAGGGGGTTTTTTATATACGTGATGAATTTCAAAATTGATTGAATTTACCTGAAATTGGATGAAAACTGAACAAAACCCTGATTTTGGATTGTTAAATTGAACGTTAAGTTATGTTTAATTCGGATGGATTTTAGCTGATAAAGTTAAGTGAAATTGGGGGTTTATTAATTGATAATGATGAATTCAAGGAAATGAAAATGAATATAAAAATGTATGAACCGCCAAAAATGAAATAAAGGGTTTAATATCAACCATGAACATAAACTGTTCGACGTAATGTCTAAAAAGAAATTTATAGTATAAAATAATAGATTCGGAGATGCCTCGTTTATTCCGTATGTGAATTTGGATTGTTTTGGTTTCTTGATTTTTATTTGATGACATGTTGACATCATTATGTTGAGTTTTGTAGTAACTTTGCACGCTCAAACATAAGACATACGTATACATCAAAACAAGAGGCACGTTAATGTCAATGTTCATCATACCAACTTGTTTTAAATATCCCGTGAGGCCGTCATAATGGTTGTTTTGTTTAAGCTTATAAGTGAACGGAGCAAAGGAGGTTTTCGCGGGTGTCCGGGCACCTCATGAATTTTTTCACTGTAGTATTAATTTTTGAAAAAAAACATATATTTTTCTTAAAGTCATGTTAAATGCACCCGGTCTATCGAAATATGTTTATAATATTAGTGTTCATTTTTTTTCACCCGGTCATATTTATTTATGGTTCCGTCCCTGTGAACTTACGAGTTTATTTGATTTCAGCTTATATTTTAAAAGTCATAATGATTTAATTTATTTTATAATTTATTTGTATAAACTTATTTCATCATAACAAACTTATATAAATCTATGAACATCAAAATAAAACAGAAAATTAAGGCTTACGAAATATAAAAGTCAAGACCAAATAATTCATAAACCTAACAAACACCTTTTTAAAAAAGCCAGAAATATATAGTACACCCATCATCGTTTGCTAGTAGGATATTGAGTGAATGGTGAGAATGAAATTTGTTTCTGTGCGTTTAAGTGTAATAGGAGCAACTGATTAGCGTTAATTGATTTTTACGTAAAGTGACTTAGCGATAAGTGATTGTTATATGAGTGTGTCATGAGTGAGCGAGAAAGCCATAGTTAATGTGATGGCGATCGGAAACGGATGATGGGTTTAATGATTGAAGGTTGTGATGATAATTTTATCTTAGCACAAACAGAAACAACTTCATATCAGCATTTAAATACTTAGAGTGATAGGTGCAGTGAAACATTATAGGTGTGTTATCATCGTCGCCTTATCATATACCCTATAACACCACTATAACATAAAAACCATTTACAATAAAATTCATATAACATATCACCAAAAATACTCCACTCACTAAAAAAATAAAAAATAAAAAATAAAAAAATAATAAAAAATAAAAATCCTCGCCAACTAGATGGCATTTGCACCTATAACACCAAGTGGCGGTGCAGTATAAATTTTATAGATGCAAAAATTGCCCTGTAACTTGCATATATCCCTTGCATCGTGCCCTCTTGGACTAAGGTTGTGTTTGTTTTTTAAAAAGAGACTGTTAACAGCCTCTGAATCTGAACCGTTCAGACGCGGTTGGTCAGACATTTTGGCCGTTTATACCGTTTGTTTTTTTCTTTCCCGTTCAGACGCGGTCAGAGGCAGTAAGATCTTAATGGTCTAGACGTGAGAGGGGTGTCTTAATTCCTCTTGTTGCCTCTTGTTGACAGAAAAATAACCAAAAAAATTTAGTACGAGCAAGCAAATGTGCAGTTCAAACATGAGTCTTTTTTTTCCCATTCAAATGCGGTCAGATTCAGACATTTACGCCTCAGATTCAGATTCAGATGTGCGATTTAGATTCAGATTCAGAGCCTCTTAAAAAACAAACACCACCTAAGTGTAATAAAGAAATGCATTCACCACCGTTACCTCAGCTTTCTCTCTTTACAACCAATTTCACCACCAACTTAGTGTAATAACTAATAAGACAACCAACATTTTTTTCTTCTCATGTTATTTATTTTAAATACCAAAACTAAAATTTCATTAATAAGTAGACAACATTACATTAATAATTCAAATAAAATTAAAAACTTAAAATAATAGTCTAATTATATTCTCCTTGATTTGTCGCTTCATCTACAACACCATCTCTCGTTGTTTTTTGGTCAAATGGTCATCAGGAGTATGATAGAATAAGATGTCTTTTTCTTTTGTTTTTCTACTTGAAAGATTAACATTCGATGGGTTAATTCAATTTCTTCTTGCCTTTGTTGATACTTCTTTTCTTTCATTTTCATTTGTCGTTGCTTCATCTCAAAATAAGACTCCTGAGCTTCCTTCTTTTTGGAAAAGAAATGAGTGGATTTTTTTTTCTTTCATTTATCAACTAACAAATCAACAAATGGTGCAGGAGCGGCAGCTTTGAAGATTCCAAAATAACGGACGAGGATGGCACTTTCTTCTTAACTATGTCCATGCCGATTGGTCGAACTCTCCGAACCTCTTCCGCCTCTGAATCATTAACTTCGTCGTTGAGATTAAAACCACCATGTGCTGAGCTTGATGTGTTGTATGAAGTGGTTTCCGACGTCTTTGATTTTTTGTTTAGAGCGGCTTGGGATTTGTAAAATTTTGGCATTTCTATCTCTTGCCAATTTCTGTGTTCTCTAAAAAAATTTCACGGCTCAATCAGTATGAAGTTTTGACCGTACATCGCACGATATTCAACTACCGCTTGATCGGACACCTTTTGGTCATTTACGCCACTCTGGTTCCTCCATTTTACATTATCGTCAACCGTGCAAAATTGACCAACTTTAGGACAAGTATGCGATTTCCATTTGCATTTGAGGGCATCGTAACCTCCTTTTGATTCCCCCATTTCTCTCTCAAAGTAATCTAGTACAACCGTCCTAAACCCATGACTCCTTTTAGCATACCTTTTGACACTTTTTTCGGATGTGTTGATTCAAGCTTTACACAATGGTAACTCTTCCTTTTGGATCCATGGAAGTCTAGCGTCTTCTTTTGTAGTCGTCTTGGCTTTTTAACGTCTTCTTGACATCTTCTTTGTGACGACCACAACCTCTCGATGGGAGAGTCGTCTTGAACGGGTACGGATGGACCACCCAAACCTTAAGCCGGAGAATAATGTGAATACAAAAAAACGGATCCAAATCTTCTACCTCGTCAACATTAAAAGGGTGAACCGGAATAATGTTGAGAACATTGAGATTGGTACGATGGCGATGACGATGAGTCGTGGTACATTTGTGAATGATACAAATTGGGTTGTTGTTGGTACATTTGTTGGTTAAATGGTGGTTGGAACGGATTGTTTGGGTAAATAGGTTGTTGTTGTTGTACAAAACTTGCAGGTTGAAAAAATTAAACGGTTGGCGAGCGACCCAAACGAAAATTGAAATTCGGTGTTGGAACATTTTGTTGGCGTCGGGGTTTTGGGGTTTTGGTGTTTTGGTTTTGGGACTTTTTTGAGACATTTTTTAAGTTGAGAAGATTAAAGTATATAAATAAAGATTGAGTTTGAAAGTGTGTAGAAAAATAAAAGATTATTGGGGTGTTTATGGGGTAAATTTATATAATTTTTTAAAGTTTTTTTTTTTTTTTTTTTTTTTTTTTTATATCTGGCAAACGGTCGAAAAAGAGACCGTTTAGGGTTGTTTTTTGTGCCAAAACCTCCACTCGACTCGGTATTGCAATCGACTAAGTCCTCACATTTTTCTCTTGAAGACGCGTCTGATGAGACCTCAATATGAGAGGACGCGTCTTGCTTGCTCAAGATCGAGTCGCCGTTCCCCTATTACTGATGATCTTAATTCTTTCAAGTACATTTTTGTTTCTCGTAAACTTCTTTTATTTCTTATTATGGCAAATGACGAAAAAAAAATAATAATAGAAAAAAAAATCAATTTATAACCAATTTCTAATCAAGTGAAGCAAGCACTTTTTTACCGATAAAAGGCAAACATTTTTTTGTTTTTCTAATCGGGAACGTTGACATGAGTTTGTATTTCACTTGGTCAATAAGAGTAAGCAGTAACCTTCATAAATCTATATTTGATATGTAAAATTTATATATGTATAAATTTTGCAGTTATTTTAAAACTTTGCCATCTACCTATGGGTATTTTCTTGGCTGTTGGACGTAAGCACATGTCACCTTTAGCGTACCCATGCGGCGTGTTATAAGTTCCCATACCAAACTTTAGAAAATGTATATTGAAAGATATTTTTTACAAAAGGTGAATATCGGTGGGATCACCCTGGTCTCATGCGTCCTAAGGATGCCAACCGGACCCTCCCCCAAGGATCAGGCCTCAGGCAATGAGCATCTGTCTCAGTGACTGTACTTATCAGGAGGTGGGCTATGAACCATGACCATTTTCTACAAGAGACCCCTCTCGCTGACCAGTTAATCTGAGCATTTGCGATGAGAGGATGGTATCAAATGGCCTTTAGTGCCAAGGAAGAGGTTTGAACCCGGGTCTATTGACTCGGACCCAAACACCCTTACCATTGGACTAAAGCTCCAAATGATATATTGAAAGATATTTTATATCGTACGTAGCACAAAATTTAAATTGACTTTTAAATTCAGAAACACAAAAATGACACGTTTGAACTATTGACGATTTTGTCAAAAACTTAAAATAATTCCATAAGTAGCATATGTCAGCACTTAAACTTAGATATTTAAGTCATTATCGTTTTTTGTTATTAATCATCAAGATTCAACACTATTACAAAATTTGAACTTCTAGGCTATAATAGGAAATTGAAATGTAAAGCAAAATGGTATAGGAAATTGAATGATTTTATGATATTATCAAGGGTATAATAGGAATTTGAGGATGTAAATTTACATTTCAATTGATTTTATTGTAATTATAATTTTTAAATGGGTAAATATGACATTAGTATGTTTAAATTGGATATATATGGAATATTTTATATAATAAAAGAATTACATCATTTCCGAGTGTTTTTGCAAAACTCTTCTCATTGAAAAAAAAAATAGACCAATAGGGGAGCTTGATTTTGCCACGTAGGCGAAATCGAGCAATATGATTGGTCAATAGAAAGTCAAAATTAAATTAATTTTGGTCAAACTTAACAAATTTGGTGGAGAAATTTGGTTAAGAAAAAAAATGCATAAAAATATAGGTGTCAAATTTATGAAAACAAAAACTTAAAAAAAGATGAAGTAATTAATAAAACTTTAGTGGTTGAATTTTACATAAAATATATGGAGTTAAGTGTAAAATTAAAAATTTCCACATTTTTTAATAACTTTAGAAAAAACACAAATAACCCCTTACACTTTATACCCCTTATACTTTATAATATGAACTTTTTTTAAAATGAAATGAATATTAGCATTAGTTTCAGACTTTTATCTATTTAAATTATGCGTACACGGGTTTGAATATTAAATACGGCTAAATTATTAGTAATGGGAATATAAATATCAAATGGTAAGCACGAGTTATTATGATATGAAAATAAATATACGCGATTCTATTTATAACAACGACTCATGAAATTGTTATTTAAAATATATATATGAATATCCATAAAAACATTTTAAAAACTTTACGAAGCATATTTTAACTTCATTAACGCTCATTATGTGCTACTAAACTTGCACATTTTGTACAATATGATATCAATGATGTTCAGTGTTGAAGACACCACACCTCACCCATGTCTCCAGGTTAAGACGGCGATTATACAAAGCCTAATTATTAAAATAAAAAAAAAAAAAACAAAAAAAAAAAAAAAAAAGAGTTGGCTCCAGAGTAATCATCTTTTAATTTAGAAGGTGTTTTCCTTAAATTATATAAAAAAAAAATGCACCCATCACAATCCTTATTTGATAACAATCACCTTCTAAATCAAAAAAAGGAAAACTATGTAAATGATAACCTAACTTTATTCATTAACGTAATGTTTCATAAAAAAAAATCTAATAGTTGGCCGTTGTAAAGGAATTAAAGTATGTACATGATATTTTATATTATGTGCTGTTATTTGTGCTTTATCTAGCTGATAGTTTTTAGTAACCTTTTTTATGGTTTAACTTTTTTGTTATACACACAAACTTTTAGTAACTTTTTTATTATGTTTTATTGAAAACTTCTACACTTAATATTTGTGTTTTTACTATAAACACACTAAGTTATGATAGAATTAGTTGTGAGTTCAGAGGTTTTTTTTCTAAGCTTCTCAAAAAAGCTTATAGCTTTATCATAAACTTATTGTGTTATGGTAATTGAATAAGCCAATAAGCACCTTTAATAAGCATAACCAAACACCCCTTTAGTTCTAATCTGAAGTTTTCTTATTTGATGTTATAACTAACTTTGTTGTTATCCTCACTATAATGCAACATGTAAGTGGTTTTGCAGTTTTCTGATCTTATCACACACACTAAAGTGCAATGCAATTTGTTGTGTGCATTTTTAGAAGAGGATTAAGTATCAACACATGATTGTCATGGAAGGATTTTCTACGCCTGCTCAAGGTATGAATGTATAATTAAGTTGAGTTGTTGATCTTTACTACCTTATAATGCATTTATGACATTTCTTTAAATGACAAGGCTTAAAATTCAGACATCTTAAATTACTTATTATAGAAATATATGTCTCTTGCTAAATGTAAAAGCTAAATACTCAAACGTAATATGCCTTTAAATATGTAACAGCTAAATATAAAAGCTAAACTAAATGGCAGCATATTCTTAAAACCCACTTTTATGGCCCATTTACAAAACGTCCCTCCAATATTCATACATAATTAAAAAGGCTAAAATTTAGGAAGTGTACATCTACAATCATGCCTTTCATATTGTAACAGCCCAAGTACTTGTAATAGCCATTTACACCATCATCCCCATCTTTACTCCCTCTCCATTCGGTTTTGATACATAATTTAAACCTGCCCCACACACCACCCACATTCATTTAACCAAACAAAAAACACACACAAACAAAACCTCACAACTTGCTCCCATTTCTTGTAGGACAAAAATAAACACGCGCTGCCGCCATCTATGGCGTGTGACGATGGTGATGGGTGTGTGACAATGGTGAGCTAAGGTGGGTGGTGTTTTCGGCTTTTGGTGTTGAGGTTTGTTTTGTGTGCATATTCGGATCTGTTGTGGGAATTACAGGCTAACAATGTTTGGATCTTTTTTTTTTTTTTAATGTTTGGATATGCAATGCCACACCACCAATTTAATTATTTGTCGGATCCAAATTTTTTATGGTTTCTTTCTAGAAGCTTTTAATGTTTACATTGTTTTAGAGTTTGGTTATGATATTTTATTAAAGTCAATGATGTTTGGTTCAATGTAGATCTAAACTTCAATGACGGTTGAAGTCACGGTTGCGAATCATCTAGATGGAGGTTTTATGTTTCTTTTTTGGTTTTGACTGAATGCTGTCAAATCTTTGTTTTTGTTAGATCTAAAAACGTCGTTGTTATTTTGTTTGAAAATAGATATGTTCTTTGTTTTTTGAACAAGTTTGAACTGATATCTGATGAGATTTAACTATTCCAAGAGCTAAGGTGTGTTGGTGGCCAAATTTTTTTAGTGTTTCATGAAAACCCACAAGAAATTATGTTGGTAAGCTTAATGTTACATTTTTTTTAATTACCATTTCGTTCTTGGTTATTGAAGGTCGGCTATATATATTTTTTAATGTTTTTTTCTCGAGGACAACGGATGGTTGTTTTTTATGGATATGTTCACCGGTTTAAAGAAGTGATAACTTGCAAATAGTAACGATTTAAAGTTAACCCTATGTTTGTTTTTTAGATTAAATTGTGCTCCAATTGGTAAAGAAGTTGTAATGTTGAAGTCTTTAAGCAAGAGTCCAAAAATTGTGACATGTTTAGCCAATGGTGAGGGTGTTTTCTAATTTTAAGGTTAATTATTGTTAGTGCTGCCAATGGGTTATCAAATGAAAAAATGGGCAACTTTTCGTTCATAAAATGGTACTCGTACTGTCGTATTTGAGTATATTGGAGAATAGCTTTGTTTTTATGATATATAAATGGACTGGACAATAGGAGTAGGAAAAATATTGGACGAGATTTAAAAGTCCACTTTAAAGGACTACCTATGATTGGAGACTTGGCCCGAACACTAATACACGCAAATCTACTCGACTGTTATGGATACAAAATAGAAATCAACACGCAAATCTACATGTCATTTTGTAATGACGTCTATTTTAACTTATGTTTCAAAGATGCTATTTATGTTCCTTTATTTACTTTGAATGTTATGTTTATTTGGATATCAAATAGTTTGCATTGTAATTGCTTGAAATTATTTTAATTCAAATTATCATTCATTGTAAAGTTATTGTTAGAAAAAGCGTATAACCAAACAACATTTGCTCGCTTCAAAACGTAGTCACAGGGTACCCGCCGTCGTATTGCGCGGGTACCCTGCTAGTTTAGATAATACATGAATGTATTTTAATGTACCAAAGATGTATTTTAGTGCCTATATGAGAAATTTTATGGTAGGAATTATTAGCAGGTGTTTTTGAATGAGTTAATGAAACTTAGCAGGTGTTTGCTGTCATTAATAACACTATGGGTATCAACCAACGGTCTAAAATATGGGTATCTTTTACCTTGATGATCTAGACCAATTATAAAGAAAGTTGCACTAAAGTGAAAGGTCGGTAAGAATTCAAACAATCCTAAAAGACTTGTGAGTGTACTCTTTGTCATTATTTTCATGCATTTATAATTTACTTATATAAGTAATTATAATTTCCTTATATAGTTCGGTCTCAGAGATTTTTTTTTTTTTTTTATACATTAGACATAAACGTAAGATTAAATTTGAGTTCTACCCATCACATCTTTTTTTGTTTCTCTTTATATAATAAAGAAGCTATAGTGTAAGCATCTATGTTAATATGGTAATTTTATGATCAAACATGAGAAGTAAATAACACAAACTTATGAAAATGCAATTTTCCAAACAAAAAGGTACATTAGTAAACATGATATGATGGTTATTCATAATCAAAGAAATGAATTAATCTTCAAAGATATCTAAATATGCTACATATTTTAACGAAAATATAAGTAAAAGAAATACCACAATTACAAAACATATCGTAAATTGATAGCATGGGTTTGCAAAACTAAAANAAAGTTGCACTAAAGTGAAAGGTCGGTAAGAATTCAAACAATCCTAAAAGACTTGTGAGTGTACTCTTTGTCATTATTTTCATGCATTTATAATTTACTTATATAAGTAATTATAATTTCCTTATATAGTTCGGTCTCAGAGATTTTTTTTTTTTTTTTATACATTAGACATAAACGTAAGATTAAATTTGAGTTCTACCCATCACATCTTTTTTTGTTTCTCTTTATATAATAAAGAAGCTATAGTGTAAGCATCTATGTTAATATGGTAATTTTATGATCAAACATGAGAAGTAAATAACACAAACTTATGAAAATGCAATTTTCCAAACAAAAAGGTACATTAGTAAACATGATATGATGGTTATTCATAATCAAAGAAATGAATTAATCTTCAAAGATATCTAAATATGCTACATATTTTAACGAAAATATAAGTAAAAGAAATACCACAATTACAAAACATATCGTAAATTGATAGCATGGGTTTGCAAAACTAAAAGCATGTATCACTAACATGTAATGCAAGTCAAGTATCATCATGTGATTTTGCTTGAATAATAAAATATAATTTTTAATCCAAAAGCATTCTCCTAAAATAATAGGTAGATTATAACATATATACATATGATTTTTTATTATTAGTCTACCAAGCAAAACCAATTGAAACATGTTAAGTGATTTATTTCTTAATCGATAATAATACATAATCAAAACGAAATTTCAAAAACCATGTGCGTGCACAGGTATTATAACTAGTTAACCCCTAAAACAATTATCGAAAGTACGTGATGAAATCACATTGTTATTAAAAAAGCAATTAAACAAAATTCATATTATTTTATTTTTAAACATAGCTAATTCTTAATTTCTTATACGACTAAACTATCAACATCAATACACTACGGTTCGAAAAGAATGATTAAACGTGCTAGTTAATGAATGAAACTTATTGGTGTAAAGCCATCGGTCTACGTACGACCATGTCTAATTAAGGAAACCACCAACTATAAAGATATTAAACACGGTCATTTACTATCGAATATTGGTTCAAAAACATTTAGTTTGGTATAATTTATAACAAGTTGGTATAAGATATGAAATATTTCACAAGTCTTTCTAGGTGCCAACTACTCTTATATGGATGGCAGACGTGAGTCCGTTGATACGTGAGATAGTGATGCAAAGGCAAATATAAGGAAACCCGTTCTAACTTCTAACGCCCAAGTTTGTCATTGTTGAGGTGGGGGATGTGGCTTGATGACGTATAGTCTCCACTCGGGTCACGGACCCGATTAGTAAACAATACTAACACTTAAGCCCACCACGAGCGGGCCGCTATAACAATAACTGGACTACCAGTTAGAAGGTTTGGGCCCACAAGGCCCAAGCCCAAAGTTATTAATGGATTAGATACGGGATATCTCCTAAATAAAAGAGATATACACCAAATATCCGATATCGGCCAATAGGTTGAAGAGTGAGGAGCACGAAACCTTATCGGTTACGTGTATATAAATAGGGCATCATAGCTCTCGTCTAAGGTACGATTTACAAAACCTCTTCACAAACCCTAAATTCGATTACTTACTCTCACGCCGGAGGATAATCGGGGGAGACAATCCCTCGATAAGCCTAACGGTGTTTGTTGCTTTCATAGTGCGCAGGTCCCCAAGCATTATCATCTAATTGATACGAGAACAGGAACCCAAACAAGGAACGCCCAACTTTTGTATCAACAAGTGGCGCCATCTGTGGGACCCTACACTAAGAACTAGGATGACGAAACACAAAAACACAAGCCAGCGGACTCCGCAGATGGACAAGACACGCGGTGACCCTCCAAGGAGGAACTACCCGGATCTGACCCTTAGGCAAACCACTGGGACAACCAGTGCGCCTGGTCACCAAGAATTGGAATCAACCCCAATCATCCCAACAGTGGAGTTGCCCGCTGCAACAACTCAAACCACCACGGTGGTCCCAAACAATGAGGATCTTCAGCGTACTCTCTTTACCACTCCTCACCAGACGGCAACTGCTGTGGACAACACAGCACCGCCAGGCGCACCTGACAAAGAGAGGAGGATTAATTTAGAAGAAAACATTACTGCGCTGGAAGAAGATACTCAAGAAGCAATGTTAAAAAATTTCGTATCACGAAATTTTGATACATTGAATAATCTCCTGCAAGAGGAGTCAAGAAGAAGGTCGAGTCATAAGTTACACGCTCGGCTTAACTTCAATGGAACATCTCCACCGCGTTACCTAGAGCGCGAGCATAATGAGAGGCGCACCGATGTCCACTCTAGACTTGGTACACCGTCTAATTCGCAGTACTCGGAGGAATACGAGGGTAATGGGCGACGTACACCCGTTTTCTCTAGGCTAGGTAGTCGCAGAGTCCACGATAGAGTCGGACCACGGCGCTCACCAAGCGAAGGCTCTTCTAGATCGGGAAGCAGAAGAACTTACGACAAACCTGGGAAACGATTTTCCCCAAGTGAAAGCCCTTCTAGCTCGGACTCCGATGAAAAACGGCGCAAGCGCCGTAAAAGAAGCGATTCTTCCTCAAGCAGTTCCTCGGACAACGAGGATAAGGAAACGGGACACTGGAAGTCCAGAGAAAGACGTCGCGAGGAAGAGGACGAGGACATATCCCTTCCTTGGCGTCGCCAAAAGGTTGATGCGTTCTCAAAGCGCATCAGCGATTATTCAGACAACAAGAAAAGGCGCATGCCTTCCAATGTTAAAACATATGATGGAACGGGTGACCCTGATGATCACCTAAAAATTTTCGAATCTGCTGCTGGCATCGAAAACTGGCCACAACCTGTGTGGTGCCTTATGTTTAACTCCACATTGGTAGGGAATGCGCGAACTTGGTTTAGCAAACTTCCACGAAGAAGTATAAAAGGGTATGAAGAGTTGCGGAAAGCATTCCGCTTGAACTTCACACAAAGAAAGAAGTGCGCTAAGGACCCAGTAGAATTGGCCAGGATTAAACAGCGCCAAGGGGAGTCCACGAGCGCCTTCATGGAGCGCTTCAAAGACGAATGCATACACGTCAAGGCGTGTCCTGAAATACTAAAAATTTCAGGATTCATGAATGGGATCAACAACCAAGAACTTATCAAAAAATTAAATGATAAAGTTCCCCAAACCTTCGACGAACTAATGAAGCGCACAAGGTCTTTCATTCAAGGAGAAGCCGCCGTCGCGGAAAGCAAGAAAGCATATTCGAACTACAGGCCGCAAGAACAGTCAAGGAGACAATCGAATGACCATGGCGGCAATCGTAACAAAAGCTATCGCAATGATGGAGGCGCACGGGGGAACGACAACTATACCCCATTGACAAAAACTCCTAGAGAGATATTCGCAACAAAGGGAGCGAATTTTCCTAAACCCCCACCAATGCGCACTCCATAAGGAAAGCGCATAGGGAATGGGTACTGCGACTATCATGGACAGAAAGGCCACACAACGAACGAGTGTGTCCAGCTTCGCCAACTAATGGATAAATTAGTAAAAGAGGGCAGGATGGACCACTTAGTCAAAAACATTAAAGAAGGGAAGGATAAGCAAAGAACCGGAGACAAAAAAGAACCACCTAAAGACAAGGCGGACACAATTTACATGATACAATCATGGCAGCGCAAAGTCAAGCCAAAGGTCAGCCAGAGGTTCTCTCCTAACGACGAAATTTCCTTCCCAAAGTTGACTGCGGACAACGCAGTGGCGGAGCCACTCACCATTGAAATATATGCGGGAGGTCACAATATCCACCGTATGTACGTTGATGGAGGAGCATCTGCGGAAATAATGTATGAACATTGTTTCAAGAGACTACGGCCGGAGATACAAAGCCAATTGATCCCCGCCACATCATCGTTAACAGGCTTCACGGGAGAAAAAATATGGCCAATAGGACAACTACGGCTACTAGTTACGGTCGGTAACAAGGAGCACTCCACAAAAGCATGGATGAACTTCATGGTGATTAGATCTCCCTCGCCATACAATGGCATTATCGGAAGATCAGGAATATCAGCCGTACGCGCAGTACCATCCACGGCACATGGAATGCTCAAATTCCCAGTAGAAGGCGGCATTGTCACCCTTTACAACAACGCTGTACCTCCCGAGGAATGTTATACAGTTACATGCGAAGCAACGAACACTCCGGAACATGGCACAGCCAAAATCCCAAACTTGAAAGTGGCAATACACCCTGATTACCCTGAACAACAGGTGTCAATTGGAGGTTCGCTGTCAGATAAAGGGAAAACAGCTGTGTGCGCACTCCTGCAGAAAAACCTGGATGTCTTCGCATGGGAACCAAAGCATATGACTGGCGTACCTAGGTCAATCTCAGAGCACAAGCTACAAATCCGACAAGGATATCCGCCAATAAGGCAGAAGAAGCGTGGCCAGGCCCCAGAGCGCGCGAAAGCCATCCTGGAGGAAGTACACAAGCTTGTGGACGCAGGTATTATGCGAGAAGTCTACTACCATGATTGGTTGTCTAATCCAGTCATGGTAAAAAAGAGCGATGGCAGTTGGCGAATGTGCGTGGACTTCACGGACCTCAACAAAGCATGCCCTCAGGACTGCTACCCACTACCAGAAATAGACTGGAAGGTAGAATCCTTATGTGGATATCCTTTCAAATGCTTCTTGGACGCATACAAAGGATACCACCAAATCCAAATGGCTAAGGAAGATGAGGAGAAAACAGCATTCCATACGAGCCAAGGCGTCTATTGTTACACAAAGATGCCTTTCGGGCTAAAGAATGCGGGAGCTACCTACCAGCGCTTGGTAGATAATGCATTCGAAAAGCAAGTGGGTCGCAACTTGGAGGTCTACGTTGATGATCTGGTTATAAAAAGCCATACTGAAGATGAAGTAGTGCGCGATATTGAAGAAACATTCAAAACACTACGGAAAATCAATATGAAGCTAAATCCTAAGAAGTGCACTTTTGGCGCTACAGAAGGCATGTTCCTAGGATACTTAATAGAACCAGATGGCATCAAGCCATGCCCTGAAAAGACTGAAGCAGTCATACAACTCCCTTCACCGCGTACGCTAAAGGAAGTCCAATCCTTGAATGGAAAATTGGCCGGTCTAAACAGATTCCTATCCAAGTCAGCGGACAAGTCACTACCACTATTTAAAACACTCAAGAAGTGCACAAAAAAGGGAGACTTTCGCTGGACTACCGAAGCAGAGGAAGCGTTTCAGCAGCTCAAACAAACAATAGCAGCGCTCCCCAAGTTAGTTGCACCCCGACCAGGGGAGGAGTTGATAATGTACTTATCCGCAACTCATGGGGCAGTAAGCGCGGTACTATTGACGGATAGGAACTCAGTACAAACACCTGTATACTTTGTCAGCAAGGCGCTTAAGAAAACGGAGATTAACTACAGCCCAATGGAAAAGTTAGTACTGGCGCTGGTATTCGCAGCCAAGAGATTGCGCAGATACTTTCAGGCGCACCCCATAGTGGTGATCACCGACCAACCCATAAAGCAAGTCATCTCCAAACCAGACGCGTCAGGGCGATTGCAGAAGTGGAGTGTACTACTAGGAGAACATAACATCTCCTACAGACCGCGCACTGCGGTCAAAGGGCAAATACTCGCGGACTTTATCATCGAAAAGCCAGACAGCGAGGATGTAACTCAACCACCCAAGGTGGAATTACAAGAACCATGGATCCTGTTTACGGACGGATCTTCATGCGTAGATGGCTCAGGCGCAGGCCTCATTCTTACCAATCCAGAAGGAATGGAATTTACATACGCCTTGCGTTTTGAATTCACTGCTACGAACAACGAGGCAGAATACGAAGCCCTTATCACTGGACTACGAATTGCAACGCGAATGGGTGTACGCAACCTAGAAGCAAACGTAGATTCCCGTTTAGTGGCCAATCAAGTGTCCGGAGAATACGAGGCTAAAGAGGAGAACATGATCCAATACCTTGAAAAAACAAAATCCTTAATCCAAGGATTTGACAGATTCACAATAACACAAGTCCCCAGAGGGGAGAACAAAAAAGCAGACGCATTGAGCAAAATTGCGTCTACAAGTTTCGCACATCTGTCAAAACAAGTATTGGTAGAAATCCTAAAAGACAAGTCAATCTCCGAGATGGAAGTATCCACAGTTATAGAAGAAGAAGGCCCCACATGGATGGCCCCTATTGTGGACTTCATCAGCAAGGGTATATTACCCCAAGAACAGAAAGAAGCTCGACGAGTACGGCGCACAGCGCAGCAATTCGAGCTTAGAGATGGCGTCTTATACAGGCGCTCATTCTTACAACCATGGCTTCGGTGCGTGGGACCCCTTCAGGCAGATTACGTACTTCGAGAGATCCATGCTGGTTCATGCAGTATGCACTCAGGACCACGGTCTGTTGTGGCGCGAGCACTAAGGTCAGGATACTACTGGCCCACTATGCACCGAGATGCACGAGACTTGGTACGCAAATGCAGCGACTGCCAAGTTCACAGACCTATCCCGCGCCGTCCACAGCATGAATTAACACCGATAACATCACCATGGCCATTCTACAAATGGGGAATAGACATCGCTGGACCATTCCCTGTTGCCGCGGGTGGATTGAAATTCCTCATTGTGGCAATAGATTACTTCACCAAGTGGATTGAAGCAAAAGCAGTGGCTACAATCACGGGCAACCAAGTCAAGCGATTCGTATGGGATAACATCGTATGTCGCTTTGGACTACCTGGTGAAATCATCTCAGATAACGGAAAACAATTCCGTGACAATCCGTTCAAAGATTGGTGCGAACAGCTGAACATCAAGCAACACTTCGCGTCAGTAACTCACCCACAAACAAATGGTCTGGTTGAACGCGCGAATAGAAGCCTGGGTGAAGGAATCAAAGCGCGTCTGGACAGACACAAAGGAAGATGGGTAGAAGAACTATCACATGTTCTCTGGGCGCACCGAACCACTATCAAGGTTAGCAACGGAGACACTCCCTTCTCTTTGGTCTATGGAACAGAAGCTGTCATACCAGCTGAAATTGGAATGCCAACTATCCGCACTGCGGAAGTTAATTCTGCAACCAATGATGATGAGCGGCGAATAGACTTAGATCTATTGGAAGAGCGACGGGAACGCGCAGCAATACGCGAAGAGAAAGCCAAGTCAAGAATGAAAGGATACTATGATGCCAAAGTACGCAGCACTTCATTCAGACCAGGTGACTTCGTATACCGCGAAAACGACTCAAGCCGCGCAGAAGACACTGGAAAGCTAGGACCAAAGTGGGAAGGACCTTACGAGGTCACTGAAGCACTTGGAAAGGGAGCGTACAAGCTACGCGATAAAGATGGACACGAGCTACAACGAACGTGGAACGTTCGCAACCTTAAGCGATGCTATCTTTAGAATAGGCTACGGCCCAGCATGGACACTCAGGCACTTTAGAAAGTGCCCCAATAAAGATCCATGTAACTTTATTTTTTGAGTCTTATCTAGATAAGTATTTTCTTTTACAAACTTGCAAGTATTAATAAAACATTCGCGGTTTCTAGCTAACTCCGCGACAAAAATTTCTTTACATTGTTATTTAAATACTGTTTATATTTCAATGTGTTGGTCACGTTACCTTTAGCCTACATGGCGTGCATGTACTAGTTAATACCCACGTTGGTAAAAAGGATGAGTTAACATACTAAACAACTCGTTGAGTAAGAGGGTTGCAAACCCATCAACTTTGGATTACGAATCCTTGTTAAACATCTTGCGCTCAAGACGTTGGCGCAAGTTCCTTGCGCAATCCCACGATGGATGCACAATAGGGCACACCGTGCGCGTTTAACAACTTGAGAAATCAAGACTCTTGATTCTTTAAAATAAAATACGACAAGTAGACTTATAAAAATTCATAGATGACTATGATTTCTTTCTTCTTTAACTAAGTTAGTAGAATTCATACACGACTATGGTCAATACTTAAGGAAATTCATACATACTTATGACTTTTCTTAAATACATTTAGACACCCAAAGATCTCTTCACGCAAGGATACATGAGTTATACGCGAACTACGAGTTCAAAAACCTAAGTACTTGGAAACTATAAATACGCTAAGTACAAAAAGAACTTCATATATAAAGAGCAAGTTCATACAAAAATTGGTTCAAAACAAAGAACTAAGTACAAAATGGCTATATGCTAGATGTACGCCTCAGCTGGCTGGAGCCCCCACTCAAAGCCGCTTCCTTTGTATCCTGGAGTCGCTGCAACAACTCTGCATCATCAGGGGAAACGGTGGCCACGGTGACAGGTACACCGTCGGTCCTAGGGAGATGCGCAGCGCCTATGCCGCACAGAATGGCCTTCTCTTTCACGCCTTTTTTCCTTGCGACCCTGGATACATGAGCAGTTAGAGACCTTTGCAAAGAAATCTCTTTCTCAAGATGGAAGGGATTCATGATATCACGAGGCTGAGCAAAGATTGGTACCTTCAGCTACGCCACATCAGGCTTCAAGTAGAAGTCCAACTGCTTATCTGCGCCATCCTGAAAATGCCTTGGAAGCGTGAGCCCCGCCATAATCACATTGATGGGCTCATCCTGATCACGCTCCAGACGCGCGATATGTGGAAGCTCAAGCTTCNTCACGAGGCTGAGCAAAGATTGGTACCTTCAGCTACGCCACATCAGGCTTCAAGTAGAAGTCCAACTGCTTATCTGCGCCATCCTGAAAATGCCTTGGAAGCGTGAGCCCCGCCATAATCACATTGATGGGCTCATCCTGATCACGCTCCAGACGCGCGATATGTGGAAGCTCAAGCTTCTTTAACTCTTCCATAGCAGCGAAGAGCTCAGCAGGGGCATCCACCTTGTACTCCGGGATCTCGACAAGCGGCACAGTCAATAACTTAGCCTCAGCAAGCTTGCTTGCGGCCAAGGTCTTGCCGTGCGCAATAGCGCAGTCCACCACCTTCCCGAATGCCGTGGTGACCTCTGGATGCTCCAGCGTACACATGGCAGCCAGGCGCAGCCCATGGCTAATCAACCACCTACAAAATAACACAAGTGTTAGTAGGAAAGAAATTCTAAATATATACAAGTTATCAAGAAAAGCAAAGAAACATTTACCTGCGCTCAGCCACAGACTGAACCATATGCGGGTATAGCTGCTTATCATATTCGATGCTGAGCTTGCGAAGCTTCTCTTCTTGCATCTTCAGCGCAAGCTCCACCCGACTACGGAACTCCTCAATGTTGGCAAAGTGCTTGCTTCTATTCTGTTGCAAGTACTTCAGCGCCCACAAAGAGTTAACCCTCTGATGGTCTGCAGCAGCACGCTCCTGCTCCAACTCAGCCATCACTGCCAGCTTCCCCTCCGCCAGCCTTTGCGCAGACGCCTCTGCGCGCTCCAGTTTAGCCTTGGAGCTCAGCTGCTCAGCTTTAGAGCTTGCTAACTCAGCCTGCACAGCTGCTAACTGCGCCTTCAGGCTGGTAACTTCCTCCTCAAACTGGGAGGAGCGGCTACTTTCAACAGAGTAGCTCGCCCTGGCTTGCGCCACCAACTCGGATTGGCGCGCAGTGATGGAGGCCAGCTCCTCCATCACAGAGTCAAACGACCTTGACTCCTCTCCAATATCCCTCGGTGAGTGCGCCTCATCCAGAAAAGGGCTCACCTTGGGTGACGCACTTCCATCTCGTGCGCCAGTGTCCTCCACATGTTGTTCACTGTACACAACATCAGGAAAAAGTGTTAGCATACGAAGACAATTCAACATACACAAAATCCTAAGTGATTACTAACAAGTACTTACGTGTGGGGAGGAGATGAGGGCACGTCCTTCTCAATCTCAGTCATGGACGCGTCTCCCCCAGACTTCTCAGCATCCTCACTACGGACAAGAAGAAACAAAGTTAGAATAAACTATAACTTAGCGAAAGTTTATAACAAATAAACAAGTTACTTACCCCATCTCCAACTCAGCAAAAGATGGACCCTCCTCAGCCTCAGACCGCGCCTTCTTGGATGACCCCTCGCCATCACCACTAGACGCCCTCTTGCGCCTCAACTGGAGACCCTCCTCCATTTCTTCATCAGACTCTCCCAAGTCGACGTACGCTATGTTCACAGAATTGGGAGGAGGCTGCGCAACATCGGGTCCCTGCTGCGCAGGAGGAGCCACCTCCTGTAATGGCGCGACTACCGCCGCAGCAGGGGAGCCCTCAGGCTCCGGAACAATCAGATCCACGACGCGCCCCGCTGTCGCCTGCAAAATGGGCGTCTCACCCTCTCTCAGGGGACGCACTCCGATGGTCACCGATTTGGGCATCTCCAAATTGACAACGCCAAACAGATCCATCTCTGCGTAAAAAGCAATAGAAAGGAAAAAATGTTATCTAAAGTATGGAAAATGAAGAAGGCTTACGCTACTAGCGACAGAAAGAAGGAAGGATGAGCACCCACCCGTTCCATCCACATCCACAAATGTGGGAACCTCCGTCGCAGGCTCGAAGTAGTTGCGACTGATGCCCATATGCACCAGGAACTCTTCCGAATATGGTCTGATGTGGAGGCGGTTAGCATTAATGACAGCCGCATGGTCCGGGTCGTACCACGTGTCGAGGGGGCGCTCATCCTTTGGCAACGAAAGGCGGGTGTGGAACGGGAAATCAGATGGAAAGACGGCAGCGTCAATGCAAAAGAATTTCTCTCTCCAGTCCCTAAGTTTATCTACCTTCTTCACATAGCACTGCAGCTCACCTATGCGCTTAGAGAAGGTAACCCACCCATTTAACCACGACGCGCGGTAGAACGCGCGAAATAGGTGGAGGGTGGGGGGAATCGCTAATAAGCGACAATTCACCTCAAAATTGGAAATCTTCCCAGCGCCTATATAGTGCAACTGGGAGATATGGAGCTCGTAGTAGTTGAGTATCTGACTCAAAAGCACGGTTATGGGTACGCGCTGGTTCGCCCACTCGAAGAAGCGCGTATATACCCCTACCTTCCCTTCGGGGAAGTCCGCAATGGTGTCGTTAGGACCTGGCACCTCTGGGTGCAGATCCAAAGGAATAAAATAATCTGAGGTGAACTGCGTCAGTTCATCCTCGGTTATGTCGGAGGTGCAATCACTCAGTTGAAGAACCATGTTCGTGTTTAAGAAAGGGCGCACGTGCTAATTACCTAGCGTATAAAAGTAGGGGGTTATATAGTTTTCTCACCCACCACAGATAACTGACACGTGGATCCCACTAACTCGAATCGTGTGGCTGGGAGTTGTAATAGTACAGGACACGTGGATAGCCTCTCCATTTCCCGAGGTACTCGAATTTCACTTTTTTGGACTAGGTGCATTACACGCGTATTTTGGCGGTATAACTTCGAATTCTTCCCGCGCATGTGTTGGGAATAATTGGACACGACTTAAGTCTAGCGTCCGCAGGTTTTTCCCTACGCACACTAGACTGGGGGGACATGATGACGTATAGTCTCCACTCGGGTCACGGACCCGATTAAAAGTAAACAATACTAACACTTAAGCCCACCACGAGCGGGCCGCTATAACAATAATTGGACTACCAGTTAGAAGGTTTGGGCCCACAAGGCCCAAGCCCAAAGTTATTAATAGATTAGATACGGGATATCTCCTAAATAAAGGAGATATACACCAAATATCCGATATCGGCCAATAGGTTGAAGAGTGAGGAGCACGAAACCTTATCGGTTACGTGTATATAAATAGGGCATCATAGCTCTCGTCTAAGGTACGATTTACAAAACCTCTTCACAAACCCTAAAATCGATTACTTACTCTCACGCCGGAGGATAATCGGGGGAGACAATCCCTCGATAAGCCTAACGGTGTTTGTTGCTTTCATAGTGCGTAGGTCCCCAAGCATTATCATCTAATTGATACGAGAACAGGAACCCAAACAAGGAACACCCAACTTTTGTATCAACATGGCTCACTTAGAAAAAGGATTTCTTAACAAATAGGCAAATATGAAAAATTGAAAATGTACAAAATTTCGAGAATGAAACTAACTAGAAATGTGAATGTACGTTCCACTATACTAACTTAGAAAAGAATGTAAAGTTTCAGCATACTAATCTATGTTTGTTTGATCTTGTTTTTA
The DNA here is from genome assembly GCA_014162995.1 of Artemisia annua. NCBI lineage: Eukaryota > Viridiplantae > Streptophyta > Magnoliopsida > Asterales > Asteraceae > Artemisia > Artemisia annua. The sequence goes on along the minus strand of LBNU01024505.1, from coordinate 8,243 downwards.
GGTTTATAGGCTTATTTGGCTTGACTTATGGCGAGATTGGTTTCTCGATTTAATTTTTGACTTGTTAGCTATCATGACTTTAATATAAGTAGAATCTTAGAGATCGAAATATAAGTAAGAAAATAAGCTTATGAAATATAAGTTAAGCAATACTTCATCCGTTTTAATATAATTGTCCTCAAACAAAAATTTAAAAAATGAAATAACAAAAATATAATTGTTACATTTTGCTTTTAACAAATGACAATCTTAACATTCATTAATTATTCAATGGTTTGCAAAAGGGCTTTCAAAATTTTAAACTGGTTTTTATAGTGACTATTAATCTATTATCATCATCTCTACGTCAGTGTCACATTACTATTCAACATGTATTTACTATCATGACCTTTTACTTTTTATAGTCATCACCATTAAAAATACATATTTAATACAAACATACTTAAAAAATACACTACACACACTCACAAACCAAAAAATGATAATGGTGATGGTGGTCACCACTATGTGCAATATTTAATGGTGATGTAGGCTTTTTTATGGAAGTCACACGCGTGGGGCGATAATGGTGAGGGGTCATCCCCACAAAAACCAGTCTTAAAGGGTTTTTTTTTCCTTCTTTATTCCCTCTTAATAGATATAAATGATACTGTTATCTCTTAATTGGTAAACACGCAAATTTCTCTCTTCTAATTAAGTGACTAATTAAAACCCTCAAAGCTAACCGCTTAATTTAGTAAACAACCCTTTAGAGATAACCCTGACTAGCTCTTTGCTAGTTCTTAATCCTAAATCATTGTTAAGAAAATAGTAATAAGTTTGATGCATAAACAAGTCGTGTTATATCATTATCAACCGCATATAATGGTGTATACATTGTTATTTGTAATTTGAATACAGTACGACACCGCCTAATTGTTTAACGGGGTACTTATTAAACTCGTTTTTACCGATAGTCGAGTTGTCAATGAAATCTTATTCAAAACACATATCGTAAAACTTCAGTTTCCTATAGGCCCAGCCCGGCCCAGCTCAACTGGCTGTTCGGTCAGTACCATTAATAAAGTCTCCATAACATCTCAGTCCCCATACACATCAACCATCTTCAATTCTGCATTTGCATAGTATCAAACACCACTCTATACGCCATTGACACTGCACTCACTACCAGATCCACTTGACATTACACACATGACACGTATATACATCACACAGTCTTCGTACAACTATTACTAGTCAAATTTCACTTTCACGAAATCCAACTAGCTATTTAACCATATAGCCCATAGCTCATAGCACATAGCTAGCTAGGTATAGAATCTTCATTTTTCACATAATACGTGAACATTTCGTCACTTGTTCACTACCGTCACTAGTTTCATTCAATACATTTGTACGACAAATATTTATTATCACAACTACGTCATCTCACCTCATCATATCCTTATAACACACAAACTTCCTATAAAAACATCGTATACGAACCTTTGAGTTTTATATACCAAGTAAGTGATAATCTTCTTGTTAGCTAGTTAGGAATTTGAAATATGGGGAATTGTCAAGCAGCTGAGGCAGCGACTGTGGTGATCGTGCATCCAGGATATAAAATAGAGAGAATTTATTGGTCTGTTAGTGCTAGAGATGTTATGAATACTAATGTTGGTTATTATGTTGCACAAGTCGTTAAATCGCCTTTCGTAGTTAAGGCGGATAATGGGTTGCCAGTGAAGCAACTGAAGTTGCTTAAGCCTGATGATACTTTGCTTATTGGTCAAGTTTATCGACTCATTAGTTATGAAGGTAAGTAACCAACTAGCTAACTATACTGTACTTTTTGCCTTTATGTAAAAGTTTTAAAAGATGTCATTAGATTTTGATTAAGTTGCAAGTAACATTTTTGAAACTTTTTTGTAGATGTGTTGAAAGAATTTGCTGCAAAGAAGTGCATGAAACTTGGGAAGTTGTTGATGGAAAGAGGAGTTATTGAGCTAAAGAAAAAAGATGTTGCTGATGCACAATTGCACCACGTACCTAATAACAGTTCAACCAAGGTACAGTAATATTTAAATTTCACGTAAAGTTAATTATGGTAATGTTTGGTACGAGTATAATATTGAACTATTGCTTGCTTACTGTTATTCAAACTTGAATAAATGTTTGGTATTCTTTTTAGCATAACTTAAAAAGTGTTGTCTTCAATGTCATATTTGTGTATTATATCTACTTGTTAGATAGTTCTTTTCTTAAGTTGATACTACATTTCGGTAAATTGTGTCGTATTCTATTGTGTTTGTATCAGTTAGAACTTATTTTTTGGACGTGTGCAATGTGAGTGTGCTTAATCCATTTGTTTGTTACTATAAAAGATAATAATAAGACCAGCTAGCTAAACTGTACTACTTTCAGACTGATAAATTAACTTATCAATTCAATATTGGTTCTTGTTGATGGTTATTTGTTACTCACATCCCAAGTTAACCTTTGATTTTGATCAGATCTTTGAAATATATTTTAATGAATAAAATAATGAAAATAAGGTGTTACCATGTCATCCTCGTTTCTACCATTTGTGCATTCTTGATTAATTAAAAATTCTAGTGCTTAGCTGAAAAGCTGAAACAAGCTGAGGAGCACATAATTAAAAATATTACATGTTTTTTTTACTAATTATGCCAGTGTAGATGTTGTTCATGGATGTAAAACCATGTGCTTGTTCTTGCTGTCAAGGCATAATTGTGCTGGATTAACTTACTAAATACTAGTAGTGAGTAGTGACACCCCTTAAGCTTAATATGTAGATCTATATGATTTACTTACTTAACTTTTCAAATTGCTAAAGGCTAGATAGAAAAGTGAAGCTAATTATATGTGTTAAAAGTTTACTTTTTCATATATGATTCTTCAAATCTTTGTAGAACATGTGAAGAATATTTTGTATTTGATCTCTAACATAAAGTTACTATATGAAATAAGTCCACTTTTGAAGCTTGTAAACAATATTTCTATATTGTTTTTATATTGTATTAAAATGTAATAAGATGGGCTTCTTTCTGATGGTGGTTTGACATAGTGCAGAACTACAGTGGTGGCAACAGAAGAAGGAATGGTGGCAGGCAACACCATCAAAGTCATGGTGGAGGACCATGGAAACCAGCTCTAAAAAGTATTTCAGAGATTGGAAATTGAACTACTATCTGCTTTTTTTCTTTTTTCTTTTTGTATTTGCAATTAATAAAAATAGAAGTCCATTTAACACATCTCATCTAGAATACTGTCATTTTCTCGTAAAACATTAGATATATAAACATTAGGGGTGTTCACGGGGCGGTTCGGTTCGGTTAGTAGGGAGATTTAAACTATCCATCGCGGGGCGGGTAATTCATTTTACTACCCGAAACCGAACCGTGCTAGGCGGGTAACCGGACATGCGGGTTCCCGAAATGAGCGGTTACCCATGGTTCGGTTCACGGTTATCCATTTTAGTTGGCTAAACGTATGAGCGATAACATGATCTAAAACGTAAAAGTTCATTTTAGTATATTAAATAATATTGAATACATTAAAATAATATTAAAGTTATTTCGTTACAATAATTGCATTCAAATAAACATATATAACGCATTCACAACAAATTTTATTCAATGTTTATTAGCTTTAATCACATTAATCAATTTTCACACATAAATGTTTACATTAGAAGAAAAAAATTTGTTATACAATAAGAGTAGTGCAATAATATAATCGATAATTGTACAATTATTTGAATATTTAGTTAAAAATCTTCATATATGTTATACACGGTTCGGTTCGGTTAACCGCGGATACCTAAATATAAAAACTGTAACGATCCGTGATAAACGGGTTTTTTCGGTTTCGGTTTTTTTCGGTTTCGGTTTCTTCGGTTTCGGGTTATTTCGGTTTCGGATTGAGCGGTTCGGCTCGGTTTGTCGGTTTCTCGGGTTTTTTGAACACCCCTAATAAACATGACTGTTGTTGAGGGGGCCCATAACCCATAGGTCAACCCACAGGTCAACCCGAAGTTCGATCGCGGAAAACTAGATCGCGAGTTGTATCGAGCACACGTAACAGATGAGAGAAACTACAAAGAACCGACAAGAATATGCACACGATATACCCTCAACGAACCCTTTATTAAATAACCTAATAAAGCTTTTACAATTGAGGAAGAAGAATGAATAACTAGCATCCCCCTCATCTCTATTTATAGAGATGAGAAGGTGGAAACCTAGCTTGCCTTGCACTCCAAGCTAACTAATCCTAGTTCTAGTCTACCACCTAATCTAATTATAAAGTACACTTAAGTCCCTAATGTTTAAGTTTACTACTAATATTTAACAATTTTCACCTTAGGAGTAACACTTAAACATGACCGATACTCAACACCTTTTCCTCGTGCTGGAACCTCGGACCGGGGACCACCTTGTCGACCAGGCATTGTACTTTAGTAATTTTCCATGATTAGCTTCCGTAAACTCCTTCACTTTCTTCTTTTCAGCAACATTACCCTCTGCACCCTCTTGACCAGGTACTCCGGTTACCGTAATGTCTGCCCCCCCACCTTTATACCAAGATGTACCTTTTCCTGCTCCTTTACCAAGCAGTCCGTGTTTGTCTTTCCTTCAAGTTGTTTAACCTCCAACTTTCTTTGAGCCACTGCAGTATCATCGTTACTAACCTGAACAACCTCAACTTCACGATTCCCCTGAGCTCCCTGCAGTTCCACCTCAAACCAAACACGTTCATCAGCTTGTACTCCATGGACTCCTGTTTTAACACCAGGACCAAGTTGTTTGAACCCAACTTGTTTATAACCAAGTTGTTTGAACCCAACTTGTTTATGACCAAGTTTCTTGAACCCAACTTGCTTATGACCAAGTTGCTTGAATCCAACTTGTTTTGAACCTCCATGCTTTTGTACACCAAAAGTCACCACTTTTGCTTCAAGAGTATATATACAGTTCTCTTTCCTGATCTCGGTCATCATAATCCGACAACCTTTGATCACCTTGACTCTACCCATCTGCATCTTCACAGTATAACCCTCTTTTTCAAGAGTACCCAATGAAATCAAGCTTTTTCTTAACCCTGGAACATACCTGACATCTTCCAGTATAAAGCTTGAACCATCATGCAACTGTATCTTCACTTTTCCTGTCCCTTTGATAGTGCATGTCCTGTTATCATCTAACTGAACCGAACCACCATCAACATCCTTGAAGTCATACAAGAATTTCCTCCTAGGTGTCATATGATAAGACCCACCTGAATCCATTACCAGTTCAGCCATCTCATCATTCCCGACTACCACTAAGGCTTCTCCGAAGTAGGCGTTACCCTCGTCATCAGAAGAATCAGAATCCTGATCATGCTTACCCTTCCTGACGAACCCACTTGACTTCTTCCTTGGACAGTCTCTCTTCAGATGATCCTCTGAATGACATATGAAGCACTTGAGTTTACCAGTTCCACCCCTTAACTTAAACCGCGAACTTCCACCAGAATGAGCTTTCCTTGAATGATCTGACCCTCCCCTTACGTATAACCCGTCACCAGCTTCTTCCTTTGTGCCTCCAGTTCTTTTCTTCAACTCCCTTGAATTCAGAGTTGCAAGAACATCCTCCATTGTCAAGGATTCCCTCCCATACAACAATGTCTCCACAAAGTTTTCATAAGATGATGGCAACGACGTAAGTAACATAAGTGCCTGATCCTCATCCTCAATCTCGATATCAATATTCGCCAAGTCAAGTATCAACTTATTAAACTCATCTATATGATCACCCAGTTTCGTACCTGGACTCATATAGAATGTGTACAGCTTCTTCTTCAGATACAGTCTATTTGCTAAGGACTTAGTCATATACAGACTAGTCAACTTCGACCAAATTCCTGCAGCAGATGTTTCCTTGGTAACTTCCCGTAAAACCCGGTCTCCCAAGCATAGAATCAAGGTACTGTATGCCTTCTTCATCAAAGCAGCCTTTTCACCTGCTTCCATGTCCGCGGGTAATGTCTCTAATGCAGCATCACATCCCAGCTGTACCATTAAAGCACGCATCTTTATTTGCCATAACCCGAAGTCATTCTTCTCATCGAATTTTTCGATGTCAAACCTAGTTATAGAACTAGCCATTCTTCTTATACCTTGCTAAAAACCTTGTCAAGTTGTTTATTAACCAACTTTACCGACAAGCCTCACAAGCCGTGTGCAATATTCCCCTTGTTGCTATAAACCCTTCTTGCAAATCGAATTAATTAGAATAACTTTAAACCATCGATTTCGAACAAGCAAACCCGATCGTAAACTTGAAACCCCAAGCAAACCACGATCGAAACTTGAACCACAAGAAACCCGCAACAAGAACCTTCGATTTAATCAAATTTTAAAGTCACCCACGGAAACCGATTAAATTAAACGAAGTCGAACTTTTTAATTCTTAAAAATTCGAACCTTTGTATAATAAATATACTTACACCTTTGTAGTATACTTAAGAATAGGATACCCACGTGGGTAATAATCTTTTGTTTTTATCTTTCCTTTTTCAAACACCTCACGTCACCTTTTATATCCTCTTCTACCTATCGATCAATCTGCTACGTCCACAAAACGACTCAAAATCCGAGATCGTTTCTTTGCTTTAACCTCGAAACCTACAACCTAGCACTCGAACTTCGATGACCACAATAACCGTGGCTCTTGATACCACTTGTTGGAAGATACCTCAACAACAAACCCGAAGTTCGATCGCGGAAAACTAGATCGCGAGTTGTATCGAGCACACGTAACAAATGAGAGAGACTACAAAGAACCGACAAGAATATGCACACGATATACCCTCAACGAACCCTTTATTAAATAACCTAATAAAGCTTTTACAATTGAGGAAGAAGAATGAATAACTAGCATCCCCCTCATCTCTATTTATAGAGATGAGAAGGTGGAAACCTAGCTTGCCTTGCACTCCAAGCTAACTAATCCTAGTTCTAGTCTACCACCTAATCTAATTATAAAGTACACTTAAGTCCCTAATGTTTAAGTTTACTACTAATATTTAACAATGACAATGAAACATCAACGATCAACGCATCGAATATAGCATTTACAACAATTTGGACAAACTTGATACACCTGAATAGGAAACTATGATTTGAAACAAAGGTGGTTCGCGTGCATTGTCTGAAAATGACTGCTGAAATGCATCTCCATCTACATATTTATAAAGTAAAACAATATGTTATTCATTTGGGGTTCTATACATTATAAGTGGCTAACTAATAAGTGTTGGAAAATTTAGTGCACTTGAGGGATCAAATCATACTTGGAAATGGGTTTGGAGGTACGGAGTGTACACCCATCAAGTCCCTGATTACCCTGACTCAATAGTGGTTGTGCTAGTGTGAATCTGATTCTGCTGATGCATGAATCTGATTCTGCTGCTAGTGTTGTGAATCTGCTGCTAGGATTCTGCTGTTAGCTGATCCTGCTGCTAGCTGATTCTGCTGATGAATCTGCTGCTAGCTGATTCTGCTGATGACTCTGCTGCTAGCAGATTTTGCTGATGATAATGTAACTGTTTTGACCTATTCAAATGACAGTTATATCTGCTATTATGACCACGTTTAATTGGTCATGTAACCACTATCTTTGGCTATAATGGGGGTAATTATGTGGAGATTAATGGGCCGATTAATTCTCATAATTCCATTTGACTAGCCATGAGTACCTTCCTATTTAAGAGGAATTATGTTGAGCATGAAAGACATACAGAAAACATAAACACTATAATACGCAAGGGTTGTTGAATTGTGCCTAATTCAATAACAAACATTTGGTCTTATCCCAAGTAGATATTCGTGATACCCAGGCATTAGGGTCGAATAGTTTACTTTGGAAAGTGATAACACGATTCCAAGTGATATCCGGTAACCATTAATTTGGTACGTAGCTAGGCTTTTGATTATCTTACCCTGTTCTGGGCTCATAACCACCAACAATCAAAGTAAACTATTTTGTGATAATCAATGGCTGCTGCTATGAGGCATATGGCTGCTAACTTTTCCAAATTGGAAAAGTTTGAAGGTGTTGATTTCAGAAGGTGGCAAAAGAAGATGCACTTCTTGTTGTCAAGTATGAATGTGGTGTATGTTCTGAACACTGCTATTCTAGAGGATCATGGTGACAATGCTACTGTGGATCAGATAAGGAAGAAGAGCAAATGGG